>SNQJ01S0196344.1:3485-17463 GCA_010110895.2 Picea sitchensis
TCCTATCTAATAATGCCCCCCTGCCCTCCTCCCCTCCCACCTTCCACCCTCTATAGAGGGTGGGAGGGGACGACATTATTAGATAAAATTTATGCCCCCACCCTCCCTCTATAAAGGGTGGGAGTGGGACACATTATTAGATAAAATTTATAATAAATTTTATCTTAATAGCAGTAATTTGGTTGTGTTTTAATCAACTGGGTTTTGGAATGATTCTGTTTTGATCTAAATATCTTTTCCCAGCCCATTTATGATTGGTTCATTAAGTTTGATCTAACTTTTAGATGACAAGCTACCTTTCTACCATCCTCTTTCATTAAGATGAATTGGATGAATTTATTGACTCAATTTACTTTATTCATTATTTATTTTAAATACTCAAAATGCATTTACTTTATTCATTATTTATTCCAAACACTTAAAATGAGTTGAATTTCAACTCATGGTAAAAAAATATGCACTTTTCATGAACAAACCTAACTAAAAATGAATTAACCACCTCTCAATACAACATATTCTGCATACTCACAGTTATGTACTGTCTACTTCACAAGTGCAATACAACATATTGTGCATACTCACAGTTATGTACTGTCTACTTCACAAGTGCAAACATTGGAAGGTATAAAAATCACATATTGTGCATACTCACGGTTATGTACTGTTTACTTCACAAGTGCAAACATTGCATAGTATAAAAAATCAGAACAGCACACTGAATGATACTAACTCTGCATAAAACACTTCTGGAACTTTATGAACAACAAGAAGAAAACTCCTTCAAAGCACACAAAACTTTGTATATTACTCAGCAACAAAGGATTACATCACTACTAATCACTGGCTCAAAACCAATAATTCACTCACCCACTATGCCTTGTAACTTTGTATATTACTCAACAATAAAGGATTACAATACTTACTAATCACTAGCTGAGAAACGAAACAAAAACAATAATTCACTCGCCCACTCTGCCTTGTTTTATAGATGAAGAAGGTTGTGGTTACAATTGACTAAATCAAACCATAATCCTATCTAGGGAATTGCACTTTTCTGCGTGAGGAAGAAATTCAAATTGAATTGGACTTTGGACTTTTAGTTCTCAACTTTTGTGTAGACAGGTAAATGTTTTTCTCATAGTTTTCTCCCTCTATGATATTGCATTTGTAAGCTCTTGTATGCATGTAAACTTTTGTATTTTGTGTTTATTTCTTATTTTAATTGAGCATTTGCAAATTCTAATTTCCATCCTATATAATTATGGAGAATTTGTAATTGCATCTCATAATTTTGGGATGGGATATGATCTGGGACCATGTAAATGAAACACTAATTTAGTTGTAATCGGAATAGATTCCATGAAAACTTGCTATGGGCGAATGTGATTTTTTTGAGAGGAATTGTGGGTTGTAGGAATGATAGTTCCACTTCATAGTATGTTGAATTAATTATTTTCTGTTGTGAATTTTATGCTTGGGTGAGAAGTTTGGATGTTGGAAAAGGTATATAAAATTGTATTACAAGATATGTGAATGTCAGAATAATATTTTGTAGGGGTAAGAATGCTACCTTGATCTATTAGTTGGATATATTGTGAATAATATTTTGTATGTGTAAGAATGCTACCTTGATCTATTAGTTGAGAGGGTTAATGTATTACTTTAGAAAAAAATTGAATGTTGTGGGCATAGTTAAATCCAATTTTATTGAAGGATTTTGTTATGTTGTGTTGTTTAAAAAGAGGTACGATAATTGCTTTTAGGCTCAAGTTTGTAAGTATCCTATACATTCTTGAATGCTTTCTAAAACTGAACTGATTGGGCATCTAATGTCAAGTCCCTTGAATGGTTGTTAGTTACATTAGGTAATTTCAATTTTTATTTTTATTTTTTATTTTTTTAAATAAATAATATATGTGTTGTTAGATTCATTTGGAATTTTGATTTTATAAGGGAATGACTTTGTTATTAGTTTCATATTGGCAATCCAATTCATGAAAGAGTGGAATTAATATTGTTTGCATTTTGCATTTCTTTGGGTAAATTGATTTGGAAAAAGGATAGGAAGATTGTTGTTATATTATTTTGAAAAAATGTTTCATCATAATTTCTAGTTTTATTTTAGATCAAGATTATGTCAAGTTCAAGACATTTTTTGAATATTTTGTTAATAATTATGTTCTTGAGAAACTAATTCAATGCTCAATGTCTATTCTCTTGTATGAACAAAGTGATTTCATGGGAATCATTGCCATGATGTCTACAACAATACTCATTAACCAAGTGATTTTCCCATTTAAAAAAATACATTTTAATGAAAGAACTCTTGTCCTTGGTCATTCCCTTTGAAGCTATAGGTATATATTTATGTAGGTCATATTTTTCTTTGAGAAATTCTTAATTGAATTTCTTGAGAATTTTTTTTTCTTGGCTATGAATTAAATTTATTATAATTCAAAGGACACTTTGTTTTTTTCTGATTTAATAAGGCAGGTTATTTGGTACATCTTATGAATGTAGTTGATTAAATTTATTATAATTCAAAGGACACTTTGTTTTTTTCTGATTTAATAAGGCAGGTTATTTGGTACATCTTATGAATGTAGTTGATATTTGCACCATGATTGCTATAAATTCTGCATCACATATTTTATGTGTCATAAATATTTGTTTCATGGTAAATGGTGTTGACAAATATTTTCTTCATAGTAAATGGTGTTGGCAAGGATAATTAGTGTATTAGTGCTCTGTCAAAGATCAATGTTATGTAAATATGCTCATTTTGGTTGATTACATTACTACACTATAAGTGTATGTGGGTGTGCMTGAACTTTTGAAAGGGCAGTAGTTCATATTACCCCCTACTAATCAACTATGCATGGAAATATAACTAAACTTGGGTTTATTTCACTAGTTTGGTTCGTTACCAAGTGCTTTAAAATATTGGCACTCCCTAGTTCTATTCATATGATAGTTATTGTTTTTAACAAGGATAGTTTGATTTGTCAGAAAGTGTTCTAAATTATTTGCATGCCTAAATATGATTGGATACAAGTTGTTTGTATAAACACTTCCATGAGGTAAGCATATAGTTTGTATATTAAATGTTGACAAAATGTTTTTTGGAGACATTTTTCCTTCCTTATCATTAGCTCTTCTAGCAAATAGAATTACAATTGCTATTATTAGTAGTATTATATGTTGGGAGCTCTCAGTTCCTAGAAAGATTATGTTAGTACTGGTTGCAGTATTGTTGTTTATTATGCATATTCAAGCTTATAGAGATGGAAGTGATTAGGATGCACTTTTATTTTGTATGTCAAAATTGTCTATTATGACATAGCTATGCTTATTACTTGCTGCAATACCCAGTATGTTTTGACTTCATGAAGAAGTTTCCATCTCACATACATGTGAATTATGGTTGTAGTGCGGGGCCAAGGATGTAGCTCTTACAATATTTAAATGACGCATATATGGCTATGATCTTGTTGTGTGATTTGATTTGTATAGAACGAGCCTTTGGTAATTGCATAAAAACTTGAGGCCAATTTTTGTTCCAAGAGGGGAAGTATATAGTGTCTCATTTGGCTAGTGTAGTTTTGTGACACCCAAGGAGGGTGATTGATGATGGATTATGTATGTTGGACTTGTATGTTATGGATTTGGTTGGATCATTTGACTTGTGATCATTGATATATATATATATATATATATATATATAAACATGGTTGCATCTTTGTTTATGTATGATTATATATTTGATTATGATCCTAATCATTTCTATGTGGAACAGATAGTTGATTATGATCTTTGATCCAGGTGGATCATCTTAAAATTCGATAGAGTTAAAGTATTCAAAATGAAAAGTAAAGCTTACAAAGTGGAAGAGCTCGTCAGCATCTTTTCGGTGACATTCGTTTCGGGAAAAACGGCCTCCAAATGACAAAGATATCAGCAGTGGAAGTTTCGTCAAAGATGGTGAAAAATGGTTAGAAATGGTTAAGAAATGTAATTTGGGGCTATGGGAATTGAACCCAAGACCTTGTGAAAAGGCCACCATGACCCCATGGTTTGGAAAAAAAGGGGTGGTCAAGGGCTTAGCCCTTTACCTTGCCAACACCGAGGCCCCCCTTGGTATTTAAATGTTATATAAAAACCATATGTTATAACCCAAAAACCAACCATATAAATCGCGCCAAAGTTCAACCATATGATATAACAAAAACCATATGTTATAACCCAAAATCCAAACATATAAATCGCGCCAAGCCAAACTATATGCCATATCATATATTAAAATCATATATGCGGTGGGAGGAGAAGCCCGCGGATTTGACCACGGGACTTCCGCCCCCCTAACCACCACAACTACCAACGCGCCACTACCATGAGACATGGCAAGAGATGGCGCGATAACCTTAAAAATTGCCAAGATTTGGGGGATTTTGGAGGGCGCGTGGCCCATAGCTCGCGCCTCCCTAAAAACCATTGTTTTTTCTTCATTATTTAAATGAGGCATGGGTATGAATCCCGAGGTGTGGGTTTTAATGCAGGCAGACACTGGCACGTAGCTCAAGGTGGTTCTGCACAGTGATCGAGGTGGATTTTCACGCAGTCCGAGGTGAATTTGCATGTAGCCCGAGGTGGTTTTGCACACAGATCGAGGTGGTTCTGAGTTTGCACGCATCTCGAGGCCGTATGGACTGTACAAATTAGAGGTAAATTTTGGGAATTGTGCCAAGAAGGGCATTCTGAGTCCAGTTTCTGAAATATATCGAGTTTATACTCAGAAGTCTCGATTTTTCGCAAGGATTCCAGATCCAGCTTCAGTTTTTTTATTCAGGCATCCAGACAGAAAAGTGCTCACATAATCTTTCAAATATACAGAAAGGTATTCATGTTCATACTTAAAAGTCTCATAATTTCATCTAGCAGTTGTTGTTGAAGTCTGTTATTGTATATGACAGACAGAAATCAGAAGTCACTTTGTAAGCATTTGAATACTTAATCTATCGGCCTTCCCATTTGGAAAGTGGCCCGAAGACGCAGCCAGGGGGTCTGGTGAACTCCGTTACCAATTCTTGTTCATAGATGGTTTGCTTACATGTGTATGTGCTCATGTGCTTGATGAATGTTCTTTAATTTTGCATTTACAGAGGTGGTTAATAGTTAAAAATTCACATGCAAATAATGGTTAAAAGATCTTGAATTTTAGATCAAGTTAAATTTCAGATCAATCTTGATCATTGTTGTGTGGAATAGATGATTGATTATGATCTTGATCATTGTTGTGTGGAACATATAGGTTGATTATGATCTAGTTGATGAAACACGATTTTCATGATTATGTATGATTAACTTTGTAATGAATAAGATGTGGCAGGGAACTTAGTTACTTTGTCGATATGGATTCTCAGATCATAAATGACTGTGGAAGGCATGTACACATTTGGAAAATTGCGACTAAGTTAATTTATTATGAATTTTAAATTAATGATCTTAATCTATGAAGTTATGATGTGTTCAGGTCTGCAACATCCCCACTATAATCCTCGATTTAATTGATGCTTATGTAGATATAATGTGTGGTTACTGCCCAAGCAATGTAATATATGTGAATTGTATGTCAATGTTTTAATAACAAAATGTGATGCCATCTGCTAAGGGGACATGGACAAGATATGGGGGTTGAATTAATCCACAAGAGGGGGAATTTTCTAGGATAATGGTCAAGAGGGGTCCAAGGGAGGATTACCCATGTATATTAATTCAACTCATTTTCCTAAATTTGTTATTTGTATATGAACCTTCCCATTTCTGATTGAGTGTTCCCAAAGCCAATCATTGAATACATGTAAAAGGGTGGGTGTCAATGGTCACATCCCAAATTTATTAGGCACATGGGGTTGTGTACAATCATCTTGGAGAAGAGTGTGAGTCAAGAAAGGCAAGCCAAAGAGAGGAAATTTGTATGGGTTGGGAAAACAATTTTAGTTAGTCAAGTTTCGTGCATGGGAAGCAAGGAGAGGGAATAAAATAAATCTTAGAGTCGGTGCTGCCGGATTGTGGCTTGATTGTTTGCTTGCGAGGAGTTGGGAATTTCTCAGTTGTATTGGAGTGGTAGCTCAGCCTTGGAGGCGAGCTGAGAAGCTAGTCTTATCTCTGGATCTTGTGTGGCCCCTTTGCGGCTCGGGGGGCTAAGGGGGAAGCAGAGTAACCCTAGCAATTGGCTGGGAGGTACCAGTGAGCTTTCTGCGGTCGGCGAGCGGGAGCGGCACGGAGCGCGAGACGTCATCCGAAGCGGGCGAAAGGCAACGATATGATTTTATTTCTGGTAGAGTAGACTGCCCAGTTATTTACTTCGGCGATTATGATGTATTATTGTAAGATGTTGCTTCAACTGTCATAGTCATTTTTGTATGGTTACCGTGTTATTTTTCTAGAAACTTTTATTTGGGTAAGATGTGCTGAACTGTTGGTTCTGGTGATCTCGTTTGTTGGTCATGTTATGGAATTAAAACTATGAATGGCAATCCACTTTGGCAAATCATTTTATAACTTATTGGCATCTCGTTTGTATCTTCTGGCAATTCGTTATATCCTCTGGAAAATCGTTTTTAACTTACTGTCATCTCTCTTCTGGCATTTCGTTTTATTATCTTACTGTGGGCAAACACAATTTCTGTGGTCTTTATTTCTCTGTGGGAAAACTCAGTTTCGGTGGCTTCTTATTTTTTTTTGGGCAGATTCAAGTTCAGTGGCGTTTTAGTTTACTTTCCTCTGCCAGAATTTAAAAAAAAAAACGTTTTCCTTTCCTCTTCATTTCGTGCTTACAACCAGCGACTGTGGCAACCTCTTCCAGACTCTAAACCATTTTCCTATCCTCTGCATTTTGGTGCTTCCACCCAGCAAGTTTGGGCATCACCACCCAATGAAATTACACCCTTTTAACTCAGTGATTTCATTTCTCTACACAGCATAAATACCCTTATATACCTTGCGATATTTGTGTGTTTTTACTCAGCATTTCATTTTTTATTTTTCCAGCGATTTCCTTGTTACACCTAGCTGCAAAGTCGTGAGTATATTGCCGAATCTTCGTTGAGGTTATTGCTGAGTTTATGGCCGTAAATTCGTGGGTATATTGCTGAGTATATTGTTGAATCTTCGTTGAGGTTATTGCTGAGTTTATGGCCGTAAATTCGTGAGTATAGTGCTGACTATGTGGCTGTAAATTCGTTGAGCATATTGCTGAGTACATTGTTGTGAATTCGTTGAGTATTTTTGCCATCCGTTAAGCATATTGCCATTGAATGTGTGCCAACCGTTTTATAAAAGAATTTGTTTGTTGGTTATTCCCTTTCCCGTTGAGTCATTGGCTGAGTAATTATTACAGTCGTAGCGTTGAGTCACAGCGTTGAATTCCTGTTCTGTGCCCTGGTATTTAGAGATGTAATCCTCCTTTCGCTGATTAAAGGTAGGGCCCCTATCATTTACATTTTCTACGCTCACGGTGGCAAGGTATCGACCCGTTTTGTTCTGACCTAGAGGTTGTAGATCAACGGTCATCTTAATAGATTGTAATGTCTGGTCATTTAATTCCCATGCTGCTTTATTCTCATACTAATTTCCCTGCTACTTTATTTTCGTTTAATTTCCAGGCTACCTTATTTCCATGCTAATTTTCATTATAATGTATTTCAGAACAGGAAGGTAAGGTTTAACCATTGGTGTTGTAACGGAACTTATCATTATTTTAATGACATATGAAATGCTAGTATAAAGTGCAATTTAAAATGCGGCAGTAATACAGTTTAAGGAAAGTTGGGCGGTAATGTGGCTTGTTGTTATTTTGATGGCAAATATAACTTGATACATTAAAATGCCAGGTCGATTGGTTTATGGAGTTTTAATGACTTGCATTAAATGTTTTGTCATAAGGAAAAGTAATCCTTTGAGATTTGCATTAACAGAAAGTAATCACTTTATGGAAAGTAGTCGATTGCATTAAAATAATGATTTTTATGTTATAAGGCAAAGTAATCATTTTATGGAAAGTTAATGGTTGCATTAAAGTAATGGTTCTATATACTGACATCTTTGATTATTGTTACCCTTAACTATTGTCCTTTTGAATATCGATATCTGTCATTTGCAATATTGCCCCTTTTTAATTATTGTCATTTTAAATTTTATTATTTTATAGACTGCCATTTTTAATTATGATGTATATTGTTATTTTCAAATTGATGTCACCTATAATTATGATGTAGTTCTATATATTGACATCTTTAATTAATTGTTATCTTAAATTATTGTCATTTGTAATATTGATAGTTTGTCATTTCCAAATATTGCCCTTTTTAATTATTGTCAGTTTAAATCTTATTATTTTATAGATTGCCACTTTAAATTATGATGTATAGTGCTAATTTCAAATTGATGTTACCTATAATTATGATGTTATTTTAATGCATTATTATTGAACCTTATGATCATTGATGACATCGCATTGTGAGCCCCTCATGTTTAATTGAATGTTTTTATCTTGGAAGGTCATTATAATTTTGGTGGTTGTAGCATATAAGAGGTATTGTAATTGTAAAATCATGGTCCGAATATGTGATATAAATGAAGGGTGGTTAATATTTCATGACAATGTTATTGTAATGTTTATTGTTGTTAATAACATATATGGTGCAATAACCTTGACTTACGTACAATAAATTACTCCGAGTTAGTAAATAAGGGTGGTTGTTCATTTAAACAATGTTGAACTTGGGTGTTCATTGTCAGAGTCCTTCTTGTCGTGCACCTTATGTAAAGGACGTAGTCGTCCTTCTTGTTTATGTTGTACATGATAGTATTCAGTTGATTGCTTGGTCAGTTGTGTCGGGCGGGATATAGATACCTCTTGTAGCTTAGTATATATGTCTGTGTGTATTTCCGGTGGAAGGAATCCAGTGTCGTATCAAGAGTCTCAGGTTGTTTAAAGGCACAGTTTCTACTCTTGCGACACACTCTGAGCCGTATCAGTAGTCCCGAGCTGTTTAAAGGAACAGTTTCCACTACTGCGACTCCCTAAAAGATTTATTAGTTTCTGCCTGAGCAGTCGGCCAGGAGCCTAACTAATCTTCTTTCGAGAAGACATAAGACTAAAAGCCCTGCTTTTCTGTGCAGAAATAGTAAACTCTACTACTATGGATTCTTCCCTCTGTGTTAGTACTATGCATAACCCAATGTGTCGTTAAATGGTTGCATCGTGAGTCTTATGCCTACAGTCGTAGACACTGATTGATGTTGGTAGATTTAGCATTCATAGTGTTGGTATTGATTGTGTCGGGCGGGATGTAGACGCCTCCATGTTCCTCAGAACAGTTGACATCCCTGAGACCTTAAATGGTTAAAATCGATGGGAACATGGGCTTGAGCGTTGATTATGTGTCTTGGAGGTCCTAACCTTGTAGGGTAGGACGGGCGGGTGGTCAGTTTTACCTTGTCGTGGTTGCGTCTTGTTGGTCGTCGAGTGGCGACGTAGAGTCAGGTGTGTTGTTACTTCTACACGCGCGCACACACCTTACACAAAAAAAAAAAAATCACCTATTATTAGAATGGTTGTCATAATGAGGAAGATGTTACATATGGTATCAGAGCTGGTTCGACCTGCAACTTGGGATTCGCTACGGCTTTCATTGACATGATTAGATTTGACTATATTGTTGTTGATCAAGTTGATTGTGTGCGTGCAGGTAACCATGGTTAGAGGGTGCCATGGAGGCAGACGATGGGGTGTTAGGGGAGGAGGCGTGACGCCTCCAGTAGCATCCACGCCTGAGGGGTCTAACCCCCAGGGAGGCGAGCAGGTTCTCGGACAGGAGCAGATCGCAGTTGCCGATGTTGTGGGGATGATGAGATCTTTTCAGCGCATGTCCGAGGTGCTGATCAGCCGATTGGACAGAGATGAGGCCAGGGCGCCGGCACCTGCTGAGGTTCCGCCGCGCGCACCGGCCGTTACAGGTAGCATTCACCGTGAACTCGAGAAGGTAAAATTTCTCGAGTTCTTTGGTGCCCCAGACGGTGCAGCCGCTGACGCATGGTTGGAGAATATGGCGATGTGCTTCACACTTCGCGATTATACCTCCAACATGAAGGTCCGCATAGCGGTCTTTCAACTAAAGGGGAGAGCTCTTCTATGGTGGAAGACGCTCCTACCGCAGCTGAACATGGCTGTTGAAGATGTGTCATGGGAACTGTTCGAGGAACGGTTCCGGGAGAGGTATCTTTCAGAGGAATTCATTGAGTGTCAGCTCAATGAGTTCAACGCATTACGATAGGGAGGTCGTACGGTGCCCGAGTACGAGGCACATTTTATGGAGCCGCTCCGGTATGCTCCGCACCTTAACACAGAGTAGCTCAAGGTCAACAGGTTCATGTTGGACCTTAATGGCAGCCTGCATGCAAAGGTTAGGATATTGATGCCTCAAACCTTACACGATGTTGTCCAAAAGGCCCTCATAGCAGAGGAGGAGCTTATCAGTGGGGGTCAAACCAGGACTCCATCGAGACCAGCAGGGCAGGGTTCCTCTGGCACACCGCAGCATCAGACACCGGCGAGAAATACACCGGGATATCGTGGTTTCCAGAGGGATTCACGTTCACTACACCTCGACGACCGCCGCCTCAGCAGCGAACACCTTATCGAGGACCACAGCACCAGTAGAAGCGTCGCCCGCAGCAACAGCAGTTTAGGCCTGTTCAGCAGAATAGACCAAGGTTCCAAGCCGGTGGGCATTCATCTTCTACTTCGGGTACCAGGACTACTGGGCCGAAGAAGGGGTGTTGGACATGTGGGGAGTCACACTACCAGCGCGACTGTCCTGTGGAGAGGACCAGGGCGTCCGGATCAGTCGGACCCGCTATAGTGGGAGATATGGGCCAGGCCCATCGGATTCACGCAGCGGTGAATAACCGCCAGGTAGAGCACCAGTCGACTGTGCTCGAGACGAAAGGTACTGTCGCTGACTAGACCCTTACTATTTTGATAGACCCTGGTGCTACGGAGAGTTTCATTTCTGGTGCAGCTCTAAAAAGGATTAAGGTAAAGGCAGTCGAACAGAACGAGTTTAGCTTCGTAGAGATGGCTTCAGGAGCCAAACGAAAGGTTGGAGGAAAGGTTATGGGTTGTGCCCTTAACCTGGGAGAGTTTGTCACGAGGGTCAACTTGTACGTCACGATCTTAGGATCTTATGACGTCGTGATCGGTATGGATTGGTTGGAAACGCATGAGGCGATACTCAACTGTAAGACGAAGAGGTTGAGCTTGGTCGATGATGAAGGACATAGACGGGTGATTGTAGGACGAAACCAGGGAGTATCCCTAAGGTTCGTCTCTTCCTTATAGTTACGGAAGGGTATGTGCAAGGGGTGCAAGCTTTATGCAATCCTTGCACTAAACGAAAAAGGAGTAGCAGAAGGTCTAGAACACCTTCCGGTGGTGAAGCAGTTTTCGGACATGTTTCCAGAGGAGTTACCTGGGACGCCGCCGGAAAGAGAATTGGAGTTTACCATAGACCTGAAACCGGGGACTGAACCAATAGCAAGAACGCCTTATCGGATGTCGACCTCAGAGTTGCAAGAGCTGAAAATGCAACTGAAGGAGTTGTTAGACCTAGGACTGATACGCCCTAGTGTGTCACCGTGGGGTGCACCAGTTATTTTCATTCGGAAGAAGGACGGATCATGGAGTCTTTGCATTGACTACCGTCAACTGAACAAGGTTACGATCAAGAATCAGTATCCCTTACCAAGAATTGACAATCTGTTCAATCAAATGAAGGGTGCGACAGTGTTCTCCAAGATCAATTTGCGATCAGGGTATCACCAGTTACGGATCAAGGAGGATGACATCCCTAAGACCGCCTTTAAGACGAGATTTTGACATTACGAATTTACTATTTTACCGTTTGGACTGACAAACGCCCCAGGGGTATTTATGAGCTTGATGAACGGGGTGTTCCACGAGTACTTGGACAAGTTCGTCCAAGTATTCATTGACGATATTTTGAAATACTCTCGGACGACGGAGGAGCATGACGAGCACTTGCGCTTGGTACTACAGTGTTTGCGAGAGCACAAATTGTATGGGAAGTTGTCCAAATGCTCTTTTTATCAACCGAGGATTCACTTCTTAGGGAACGTCATCTCCGACGAAGGTATCGTCGTGGATCCAGCCAAGGTTGAGGCTATTATGGAATGGCCTACGCCAACGAATGTCACAGAAGTGCGTAGTTTTATGGGTTTATTCGGATACTATCGACGGTTTGTCGAGGGTTTTTCGAAGATAGCAAATCCGATTACTGAATTGCAGAAGAAAAACAAGAAGTTCGTTTGGACCGAGAAATGCATGGAAGCATTTCAAAGGCTTAAGGAGTTGTTGACAACAGCGTCGATACTAAAAGTCCCTGACATGGACGCAGACTTCTTGGTATGCACTGACGCATCCAAGGAAGGTTTAGGCGGAGTCTTGATGCAAGACGGACAAGTGATTGCTTACATTTCGAGGAAACTGAGAAGACATGAGGAGAACTACGCGACGCATTATTTGGAGTTATTATCCATTGTATATGCCTTAAAGGTATGGAGACACTACCTTGTTGGACGAAAATTTGAATTAAAGACTGATCATTGTGGACTACAACACATTTTTACGCAAAGCGAACTGAACACGCGACAACGACGTTGGTCGGAATTGCTTAGCGAGTACAACTTTGAGATTACTTACATAAAGGGAACAGTGAACCGAGTGGCGGATGCTTTAAGTCGGAGGCCACGCATCTTTTCGGTGTTGCCTCTTCAAACGAATCTATGTGAGAATATTCTCACTTTACAGTGTGACGATGACTGGTACAAAGAAGTCGAGGATTTTATCGGACAAAATACAATGATGGTACCACGATATGAGGGATTTTATTTTGATAGCGATGGGTTGTTGAGGTTTAGAGGTCGGATTTACGTACCACCAAACGACGAGTTGAGGATGTTGATCCTGAGCAAGGCTCATAGAGCAGTTTACATGGCTCACCCAGGAGTCACGAAGATGAGGGCAGACCTTAAACCCTTATTCTTCTGGAAGGGAATGAAGGCCGACATAGTCAACTTTGTGGCTAGATGTCTCGAGTGTCAGCAGGTGAAGGCTGAACATAGACACACGGCAGGATTACTTCAACCACATGCCATTCTGGAATCGAAATGGGAAGTTATTTCGATGGATTTTATTGTTGGATTGCCATTGACGGCAAGGAGACACGACTCGATTTTTGTAGTAGTAGACACTCTGACGAAGAGCGCTCACTTCATTCCTGTGAGTACGACGTATCAGGCACTGGACATAGCAAGATTTTTTATCAGTGAGATTGTGAGGCTGCATGGCGTGCCTAAAAAGATTATATCCGATCGAGGATCGGTGTTTACAGGACGATTTTGGACGAGTTTCCAAGAGGCCTTGGGGACCCAACTTAACTTTAGTACTGCATATCACCCAGAGACGGACGAACAGACAGAACGTACGAACCAAACCTTGGAAGACATGTTGCACATGTACGTGATGGACCAACAAAAACGTTGGGAGGAATTCTTGCCTCTAGTAGAGTTCGCTTATAACAACAGTTACCAGAGCACCATTAATATGGCGCCTTTTGAGTTCCTTTATGGGCGACCGTGTCGGACGCCCTTGAGTTGGGATCGGCTTGAGGATAGGGTCCTAGTGGGACCAGAAGCGATCCAAGAAATGGAAGAGCAAATGCAAACCATAAGACAAAGGATAAAAGAAGCGCAGGATCGACAGAAGAGTTATGTCGATGCGCACCGAGTCGACCGTAGTTACGAGGTTGGCGATCGAGTCTTCTTGCGGGTTAAACCACATAAGAGTTCGATCAAGTCTAAAAAGGGAGCTAAACTCTCTCCTAGGTTCGTGGGA
>SNQJ01S0196345.1:0-17414 GCA_010110895.2 Picea sitchensis
CTGGAGCTAGGTAGTTGTCCTAGTTGGCAGGGTGGAAACTCGGTTTTGGGCAGAGTTGGTACGTGGCTTCAAGTTGGGCAAGCCAGAAGCAGGAAGGTCAACAAGGAAAGTGGAAAGAGGAGGGTTAGCATCAGACCAAGGTATGTTAATTTATATAATTGTTTTATGCAATTTAAGGAATATGATGTGTTATGAGGCTGTCTGTATGCTATTATGTTTAGCTAGATAAATTTTATATGTTCTAGTGATTAATCTATTTGTGCAATTAAAATGATTTATATCAATTTTTTATTTAAAGGCACTACACCAATCTAGGAATACTAGGATAGGTGACGTGACCATATTTTCTTTTAAGGTGTCCAACCTGTTATTACATAGAATTGCAAGGGTAAAAAATAAATTCAGTTTTGATTTTTAGTCATAGGTTTTCATTAAGTTTTAGGCTTTTATGTCCCTTTGCTATAGTCATTTTTCAATTTTTGATGTAAATAAGATAAGTTTAGTTTTGTCTTTGGTCTAGAATCCTTGGGTTATGCCTTGCTATCATAAAAAGTCGGATAAATCTTCATGGGTCACATCTTTCAAATTCTCCATAATCACCCTGACATGTCACACCTCCATGATGTACACAGACCCCTCCTTTTGTCACGTTTACATGTTTAGTTGTCAAATTAGTTTTGATATGTACACTAACAACTCACTAGGAGAGTTCACAATGCATTCAAAGGTACACCATGCATTCATTTCCATCATTGCCTTATGGATCATGTTAAAAGAGATATCCTTGTTTTCAGAGCTGATATTTAAAAAAAATGTTCAGGGATTATTTCATAAAGGATTCTAATGGTTTTTTCCAAGTGTGAAAATCATATTTGAGCTTGGCGCTATGAACTTGTTGCTATAGACAGGCTCTACGAACTTGAAACTGCTAACTTGCTGAAGAGGAGAGTTGGAGGTTGAGCTAATTACAGACATTCCCGCTCAAATTTAACGACATCAAAAACAAACACAAGTCCATCAGGTACTTCGTGAAGATTTATACATTATCTAAAGGATGAAGGAGAGGTTTTTGTTGGTTTCACCCCTTGACACTGTGAGCTCTGTTATTATGTTGTTGACTTCTTTCATATCCATTTACTTCATGCTATGAACCTCCTTCATTAAACCTCATCACCTTTAACACGTCATCTAACGTTATCACTACTTAGAATTCATTTTCTCCTCTGGTATTTCCCAATGATGCAAACCCCCTATTCTAGTGCTGCAAACTCTCATTTATGGCACTGCGAACCTTGTGCAACAAATCCATCATTGTGAACCCTTTGTTCCAGTTTTGCTGAAAATCCTTCCTCCGCATACTTGGCGAGATTAAATTCAAAAGAGTGACTTTACACCCTTTTCAGCTTGGATTTTGGATTTATCAACTATCTAATTAGGTTTAAAGATTACATGAATTGTTCATGCTGCTAAAGGATACTTGTATTGTCATAAAATCCCTTTTTCAAGTAGACAAATCACATGTGTCTTTCTCTTATTGTAAATTCTAGTTTCCTATCTTTATATATTATGTTTGAAGAATGCACTCTCTCACTCCTGAATGTGCATAAAGTGTGTTGTACAAAGTCTGTACAAGATAATATTATTGAAAACAATTCACCATCAAAACCCTAGTATCTTATATCCATTTTTTTATACATTTACCTATTATTACAACTCACGGAAAGCATTCCTTATCAACAATCATGGACAACCCACAACACAATAAGATTCATAAGGGAGGTGCAATAGTAAGGACAAAGACTTATGATATGCATATTTTTTATTTTGAAACCTTGATCAAAGAGGCTTTCCAGAGCGTTGGTTGTATCAACTTTCATCAAAAAATGCAAAGGGGGCACCGGAAGGTGGCTAGGGAATTTGCATTATATTTCAATGGGACCAAAACCAGGGTTGGAATATTGGAGTTTGAAGTTTCTGAATTTTCCATCTCTGCTGCAACAGAGATACCTAACACTGGAGAAAAGTGGGTCAAGGCTATGACACTAAATGCATCTTTCTCCAAGGAGTTCCTCAAACCAGAATACCAGGAATACAATCTATCCAAAGGGGTACCCAAAAATCATATGCTTGAAGGTTTTGATAAAATGTGAAGGTGATTCAGAGGTATTTTACCTATGAAGGAATACTTAGCATGGTATATCAATACCATATCAAATTTTCATTACACTTCACATGGAAAGAGGTTATTAACCTCCTTTTTTATTTGTTCAAAAGTATTGGCAAGATGGCTAATAGATTTCAGGCCAAATCCAAGCAACTGGACACTAGTGTTTTCCACTCAGTTCTTATCAAAATTCTAGTGATGGAATAATTGAGAAAGAAAAACATAGACCGAGAAACATTCATCATTTCTTTATAGTTTAAGCTGAATGTTTCCCCTACTCCACATTCCAAGCTTCAAAGCCTTGATCCTGATGAGAAGACTTTGTATTCAGAAGTGAGAAAGAAGAGAAAGAGTACTATGTCTGCTAAATCTGATAGAGACCAAAAGGAATATGAAGAAGGAGGACCGTCATAGTCTTCATAGAAGGAATCTTCACCCATGCCAGATCCCACTCCAATGAAGGTTCCTTCAAGCAAACCCGCAGTCCTAAGAGGCAAAAAGTTGGTTTTTCCTTCACCCAATGCAACTGACAAGGTCAAATCTAGGAGGCCTCTTACCAGAGCAACAAACAAGAAATAAATATTTGTGAAGGATGATGCAGTAGGAGTTTCAGCTCATAGGAAAGATAAATACATAGCTATTGAAAATCCCGTTGAAATTATTGACATCAGTACTCCTCAAGAAGAGAGAAATCCTACTTTTAAGAGGCTCAAAATAAAACTTAAAGAGCCAAGGGATGAAGTTGATGAACTAAAGAAGGAGGATTTGGCTTCAAAGAGGAAGCTTAAGGGACTCACGGACATGTATCATGAAACTATTGACAAATCCATATTTATAGCCAAAAGGTTTTGGCCCCTCCACAGGCAGCTCAAAAACCTCTACAGACATAACAGAGCTCACCAGGCACGAATCAGAGAACTAAATATAGAACTTCATTCTTTCAAAGAGTAGTTAGCTAAGAGAAATATGTATATGTTGGCTAAATTTTCTACCAGGAGGAGCTCCAGAGCTAGAAAATGAAGAAGTTGAACACCTTAACCCATATCAGTTTTGACAGTTTCCTGTTTTTTGTATTTTTCATTTTTTAGGATGTTCATTCTTGATAAATCATTTTTAGCTACTGGGATGTCATTTTCCAAGTCATATATCATGATCATAAGTTATTAAAATAGTTGGTTGAACTGGCGATAGTTTTGGAACACTTTAAGGAACTTTCAAACGAAATAAGCTGCTACGGGAAAGTTCATAGTGCCTGGCATTGCAAACATAGGTTTTGGAGTTTTGAAGGGAGGAAAGTTGCCAGTTTTCATAGATCAATGCATGCTAGTTTTATGATGCTTAGTTATGAGTTGGGAGGCCACCTTCCAAAGGCAGAAGCACTCAAAGGGACTCTTCATTAACCATAAAGAAGATGTTGAAGATATTGCCAACATTAGCCTAAATTTTAGCATTTTGTTGTTTTTTGTTATCCACATGTTGCCATGCCACTTTAAGGGCACAAGGATCCTATGATAAAGTTTTTATTCAAATTATAGTTTTGTCACTGAGAGTCTAGGTTATAAAAACACTATTATAAGTCTGATAGAGGGTTCGAATGGTCTAACAGAGGACTCACTTTTGATACTGTATGTTTTACATAAATACCTTCTCTTTTATGTATCAGACATAAGATTCTCTAGATAATGAAAATCAATTCTTTATCCTATCATCTTTTTTTCTTCTAATTCTGATCACAGTCCATTGAAAGATTCATTTGACTGATTTATAGCTTGTTTCAGTAGAGGATATATTGTAATGTAGTTTATAGATATATCAGAATTCATCTCTTTGATTATAATAATTTCTTGTTTCATAGATTTCTACTTTATATGTTTTTCATACTGCTTGATGTAGTTGATAGACATTTCACTTTCTTCTTATTAAGTCTTCCACCTACTCATCCTTTTTCTAAAACCCTGATCAAAGTTATTCAGAGCCTTGTTTGTTGGTGCAAATTGTGTGAAGTAAGTTGTGATTTACACTATTTTCCTGAGTTTTCATCCATTTTCTACCTTATCATAAAACAAATCTTTAACCTACTGATGGGTGTTGAGATTACACTTTAGTAGTCAAAGTGTGAATTTCAGTGCTAATATTCTTGGCATCGTTTCCGAGGAACGAATTGGATACTTTTCCCTGGGTTGTACGATAGAGAAAATACTAATTCCGAGGTGCACAATGATCAGTAAACAAAAGATTGTATATTTCACCTAGAGACTCCACTGTTTTAGTTGTGTCTCCCAAAGGTAGACACACAAGGTCCACTCCATATTTACCTTTGGTTGCATTTGAAGCTGACCCAGAAAAGATCATTAAGAAAGGAAAGGCTTCACAAGGAGCCTCTTCATCTATTTTCTCAGGTAATGCTGACCTTACCTGACTCTATTTTTCAAACACCATTAGTTGTATCTAGCATATATAAATTACCTACTGTTGAAGCTTCTAAAAATTTAAAAATAGGATAACTTCTTGTTGAATACTCATCTTTTTCTCCTCATTTGAAATAAGAAAGTCTTGAGAATTTTGATTTTCTTGCATCCCCTGAGATTGTAAATTGGTTTAGGCTTGATATTCTAGAGGAATTTCCCCTCCTAGGTTCTCCCTCTCCTCATTCATTCAAATTTTTTGTGATCAAAGAAGAAGGAACCCCTCTTCCTCTTGAGTTTTCCCCATCCTCCTCCAAGACCCAGCCACATTTTGTTAAACCTGAAATTCCTCCATATTATACTCTTACTTTACCTAAAATGCCTAATGTTCAGTTTTCATCTTTGCCTATCAAATCACCTCCCACTTCCCCTAGGACTTATAATATTCCTCTTCCTAATCCAATGGTAGGTGCAAACCCTCCTCCGAATAGGATGGATGCAATTGTGGCTACTAAGTATGCTCCTCTAGTTCTACCTCTGCCTATGAATGCTCTCCCAGTAGGAGATTACCTAAAGTATATTCCTAAGTTCACATGAGTAGAGGATATAAATACAGAGGAACACCTTGCATCTTTTTATAGCTATGATGATAATATGAATATTGAGAATGAGGATGTGTGGATGAGAGCTTTTTTACAAAGACTTGATGGTGAAGACAGAAAATGGTTTATGAGTTTACCTCTTGGATCAATTGTTGGGATTGAAGCCCTTGATGATTCATTTTTAAGGAATTGGGGGGACAAGAAAGACTTTTTGTATTATATCACTGAATTTGGTGCTCTTAAAAGAAAATAAGGTGAATCAATATTAGACTTTTCCAAAAGGTTCAAAAAAATGTATAATAAAATTCCTACAAAGATCAAGTCTACTGAAACCTCTGCCAAAATAAACCATGCTAGTTCTTTTGATTCTAAGTTTTGTATTTTATTAAGAGAGATAAGATCTACTTCACTAGCCCACATGCATGATGCTTCCCTAGAAGTGGAATCAAACATATTAGCTGTAGACAAATTAAGAGGAAAATATGATAGGGATAGGAGGAAAAAAAATGCAGAAGCTTCCACCTCTGATGCTTCAACAACTAACTCTCAGATGGATGAATTGACCAATTTAGTCGAATCCCTTTCTAGAGAAATGGAAAAAATGAAATTAGAGGGGAGACAAGCAAATAAGAACACACAATATTTTGGAGGAAAACAACTTTAGAAGACAAAATAATGGTCCTGAAATTCTTCAAAGAGATTAGAGGAATAGAGATGATAAAAAGGTTTAGACTCCTCTTCAAAAAAATTGGGTTGATGATGAAGAAGGAGAAGATGAGGACATTGATCAAGAAATTCATTGTCTAGGAGACACATCTACTTCTCCTCACCTAACTCAATCTTCTTATGAAGAGTCCATGATGAACAACCAACTAAATGAGTTAAGCAAGGGAGAGAAAACAAATGAAAATAAGAATAAGTACAAATTGAAGTCAAAATAGAAAGAGAGAAATCCTAGTACATCAAATCAGCCTAAAAAATCAGACCCCTCTACTAAAATAGTGGTTGCACCAAAGAAAGGAAATGAAGAAAAAAATAATCATCCTATGGTTAAATCCTGTGTCCGAGAAGTAAAATAAATTATGAAATCCCCATCTTCTTTTAACTTTGAAAATGAAATTCAAAAGATTAAAATTCCAGTCCCATTCTTAGAGTTGATAAAGAATGAAGATTTCAATCAGTCCATTTCTGAAATGTTGCAGTCTGATTTTTCTTCCCATTCAATAGATTCAGTGAATTTGCAAGATCAAAAACCTTGCAGTGATATTAGGGCCCTTAATAGAAGATAGGGATGACTCCTCTCCTCCCTTTTATACCTCATTGAATGTACATGGCAATATCTTACACAACTTCTTGATGGACTCAGGTGCATCCCATAACTTAATTCCTAAATTTGTAATGGATGAACTGGGTCTAGAGATCACCAAAGAATATCATGATCTATATTCTTTTGACTCAAGGAAAGTGAAATTCCTTTGGGTGATCAAAGATTTGGTTGTCACCCTTTTTCAATTTCCCATGAAGAGTATAGTGAGGGATATAGTTGTTGCAGATGTTCCCCATAAGTTCAGAATGTTATTTTCCAGATCATGTATTAAGAGATTGGGAGGAACATTGTAGATGGACCTCTCCTATGCCACAATACCTGTCTTTGGGGGTGAACATAGAAGGCTGTATAGAGAAACACAGATGGATTATATTATCAGTGATGAAGGTAACCCCACCAACCATCCTATTTATGATGTTGACACTGGTTTGGGATCTAACATTTTGTATCTCACTAATCTTCCTTGGCCACCTTTGGAAATAATAAATCCATCACCCATAGCAAGTGAAACAATACAACAAGGTGCTCAAATTTGGAATTTTTTTTCTAATGGGGCATATTCTAAAGACAATGTTGGTGTTGGAGTGGTTTTCATTTCCCCCTCTCAAGAAGTCATAACATTTTCTTTCAAGTTAGATTTTGAGACCACAAATAACATTGTTGAATATGAGGCTCTAGTTTTGGGGTTGAGGGTTTCTAAAGATATGCATATTGATGAATTATCAGTTTTTGGAGATGTAGATCTAATTGTACATCAGATCAGAAATATATATCAGAAAAAGCATCCAAGGATGAGGACCTACAAAAATGAGGTGTGGGATCTCATTGATAATTTCTTCCTAGATTTCAATATATCATTTTCTCCTAAAGAAGAGAATGCATTGGATGACTCCCTAGTTTTTTATTCTAGCAACTTTAAAGTTCCACTACCACCTAAAGTCAAGTACGATGTTGAAGTAAAATGTAGGCCTTCCATACTTGACAATGTCAAACACTGGAATGTTTTTGAAGTTGATCATGAGATAAAAAAAATTATGGAAACAGTGGAAGAGTTTTCTGCACTCCACATTGATCAAGATCTAGATGATGAAAACAATTACCATGCTGATAAATTCCTAAATAAAATTGCAGACCACAAGATTGTGCAGTTTTCTAGTAATCATATCCTGAAGGGATTGGTTCCTTTAGAGAGATTATTTTATAGTAATGATGTTGCTGTCAAAGTAAGAGGTTCAAATGCAGATGTTGATTTGACAGAATGCAATCTAGGTACTGATGAAAATCCCAATTATGTCAAACTGTCTAGTAGTCTTTAAGAAAAACAAAGAAAGGAGTATATCAAACTGCTAAAGGAATTTGCTAATGTTTTTGCTTGGACGTATGATGATTTGAAAAATTATGACACAATCATTATTGAACACAAAATACCTTTGAAGGATGATACTAAACCATTTAGACAGAAACTAAGGAAGATCAATCCAATGTTGCTTCCCATCATGGAGGAGGAGCTCAAAAAATTGCTTGATGCTCAGATCATTATACCTTTGAGGTGTTCTGAGTGGATAACTAATCTTGTCCCTGTTAGGAAAGAGAATGGAGAAATCATACTTTGTGTTGATTTCATAAATTTAAATAGGTGTTCTAGGAAAGATAATTGCCCCTTGCCTAAGATGGAACATATTTTACAAAGGGTGACAGGCTCAATAAGGATTTCCATGATTGATGGATTTTCAGGATACAATCAATTTTTTTTTTTTCCTGAAGACAGGGAGAAAACAAAATTTACCACTCCTTGGGGTACATTCATGTATGCCAAGATGCCCTTTGGTATTATGAATGTAGGGGAAACCTTTAAACACGCAATGGATATTGATTTTATCAGATAAAAATATAAGTTTGTGGTGATCTACTTAGATGACATCATAGTGTTTTCAAAATCTGATGAATAACATTATCAATATTTGACGAAGGTATTCCTAAAATGCAGAAAATTTGGATTGCCACTCAATCCCAAGAAGTCCCTCTTTGCTATGAAGGAAGGTAAGTTGTTGGGACATATTGTTTCAGATGAAGGGGTAAAAATTGACCCAAGTAGAGTAGAGGCCATCAAGACTTTGTCTCTCCCTAGGTCCAAGAAAGAGATCGATTCCTTCCTGGGTAAGATAAACTTCTTGGGAAGATTTGTTTCTAATTTTGCTGATTTACTTAAGTTTATCACATCCATGTTGAGAAAGGGAAATGAGATAAAGTGGAAACTTGAAGCTAGAAATTACTTTGATCAAATTAAACAAGAACTGACTAAGTCTCTTGTTCTTATCAGCCCTGATTATTCAAAATAATTTTTTATATTTTCTTTTGCCTCACATGACACATTGGTTGTTGTCCTCCTTCAGAAAAAATCAGATGGAATGGAGCAACCTATTTCTTTTTTCAGCGAGGCTTTGAGAGATGTTGAAGTCAGGTATGACATCATGGAGAAGAAAGATTATTCTTTGGTCAAATTCTTCAAGGATTTTAGAGTATATGTTCTGCATTCTAGAATTATTTCTTATGTCCCTTTAGCCTCTATTAAAGTACTTTTAATTCATCCCGACATAGATGGAAAGAGAAGTAAGTGGATTTCCAAAATTCTGGAATTTGATCTTGAGATGAAACCAACCAAGTTGGTTAAAGGGAAAGGTTTAACTAGATTGTTAGTTGAATCAAATTGTAAGTAACTTGGGGTTAATTTCATGAATGTAGATTATGTATATCAACAGACTGATATTGCTAGCAACAACTCACATATCAGACCCAAATTGGCAGAGTGTAGTTGGTACAATGACCTCATCCATTTCTTGCATACATTGCAACCCCATGCTAGACTTGAGAAGGGTAAGGTGAGGGATTTAAAGCTCAAATAAATCAAATATTGCATTGTTAATCATGTTTTGTATTGGGAGGATCCTGTAGGGGTTATTTTAAAATGCTTGGACCCAGATGAGGAAAATAAAACCACGATTGATTTTCATGATAGCCTATGTGGAGGCCATCATTTTTGGAGGACCACAACATATAAAATACTAATATCTAGGTACTTTTGGCCTAGTTTATTCACTGATGTATGTGCAAAAATCAGGGCCTGTGATAAATGTCAGAAATTCTCAGGAAAGTAGTATCTAAAATCTTTTCCTCTTAATCCCATAATGGTATCTGGTCCTTTCTAGCAATGGGGATTAGATTTCATTGGAGAAATCCATCTAGCTTCAAGTGGCCAGCATTGTTGGATCCTAACTGCCATTGATTATTTCACCAAGTGGATAGAAGTCATTCCTACAGGAACTGCAACACATAAAGTAGTCATTGGTTTCCTAAAAGACATTTTGTCAAGGTTTGGATGTCCTAGAAAGATTATGACTGATAATGCTCCAAATTTTAAATTTGAAACTCTGGTCAAGTTTTGTGAAAAGTTTGGGATCCAACTTATTCTGTCTACTCCTTATTACCCTCAAGGTAATGTCTTGGCAGAATCCTCCAAAAAAAAGTCTAGTAAATATCATCAAAAAACTATTGGAGGATAACAAAAAGTCCTGGAATTCAAAGAAAAAGTTTTCTCTATGGGAAGATAGAGTAACCACCAATAGATCAATTGGTACTGCTCCATTTCAGTTGGTCTATTGAATTGAGGCCATTTTTCCTTCTCAACTGGCATTACCTGTGGAAAAGTTTCTTAAAGACCAACAAGGAGAGCCAGATTATATGATCGGGAGGATGCATCATCTAGTGGAAGTAAAATAGACTAGGGAGAAACTCTTTGATAAAGCACAAAACCATCAACATAAGTTCAAGCAATCTTTTAACAAGAAGGTAAAGAAAGAATATTTCCAGCTGGGAGACCTAGTACTCAAATGGGATGCAAAAAGGAAAGACAAGGGTAAACATGGTAAATTTGAAGCCTTGTTGATTGGTCCTTTCAAAATTTCCGAGGTTTTGCAAAATAACACCTTCAAATTGCAGAGCTTAGAAGATATTGAATTTTCTGGTGGCCCAGTCAATGGGAATTTTATGAAGAAATACTTCTCTTAAAGCCATGAGTGGATTTCCTTTCATTGTAAATATCAGTTTTAGCTTGTTTTTTTTTCTTTAAATAATGACCCCATAGCCCTTGAATAAGTAATTGAAGTTGCATGTTATTGGTAGCTCACAGGGAGCATGCCATCCCCTATGGAGCCAAATGTTATCACATAGAATTGAAAGGGTCAAAAATCATTTCAGTTTTGATTTTTAGTCATAGATTTTCACTAAGTTTTAGGTTTTTATGTCCCTTTCCTATAGTCATTTTTCAATTTTTGATGTAAATAAGTTAAGGTTAGTTTTGGATTTGGTCTAGAATCCTTGGGTTATGCCTTGCTATCATAAAAAGTCGGATAAAGCTTCATGAGTCACATATTTCAAATTCTCCATCATCACCTTGACATGTCACACCTCCATGATGTACTCAGACCCATCCTTTTGTCACCTTTACCTGTTTAGCTGTCAAATCAGTTTTGATCTATACGCTTCCAACTCACTAGGAGAGTTCGCAACACATTCAAAGGTACACCATGCATTCATTGCCATCATTTCATTTATGGATCATGTCAAAGGAGATCTCCTTGTTTTCAAAGATCATATTTTAAACAAATGTCCAGGGATTATGTCATAAAGGATTCTAACTATTTTTTCAAAGTGTGCAAATCATATTTGTGCTCGGCGCTTGCAAACTTGGTGCTACAGAAAGGCACTACTAACTCGATGCTGCTAACTTGCTGAATAGGAGAGTTGTAGGTTGAGCTACTTGCATACATTATCGTTCAAATTTAATGACATAAAAAACAAACACAAGTCCATCAGGTACTCCATGGATATTTATACATTGTCTAAAGGATGAAGGAGAGGTTTTTGTTGGTTTCACCCCTCGGTGCTGTGAACTCTGTTATTCTATTGTTGTCTGCTTTCATATCCATTTTCTCCATGCTATGAACCTCCTTCATTAAACCTCATCACCTTTAACAACTTATCCATCCTTCTCACTACTTAGAATTCATTTTCTCCTCTGGTATTTCCCAACGCTGCAAACCCCCTGTTCTAGTGCTGCAAAATCTCATTTTTGGCACTGCAAATCCATCACTGCGAACCCTCTGTTCTAGTTTTGTTGAGAATCCTTCCTCCGCATACTTGGTGAGATTAAATTCAAAGAAGTGACTCTATACCCTTTTCAACTTGGATTTTGGGTTGATCAACTGTGTGATTAGGTTTAAATATTACACGCATTGTTCATGTTGCTAAAGGATACTTGTATTGTCATAAAATCCCTTTTTCAAGAAGACAATTCACATGTGTCTTTCTCTTATTGTAAATTCCATTTTTCCATCTTTATATATTTTGTTTGAAGAATGCACTCTCTCATTCCTGAATGTGCATAAAGTGTGTTGTATAAAGTATGTACAAGATCATATTATTGAAAACAATTCTCCATCAAAACCTTAGTGTCTTATATCCTTGTTTTCATACATTTACCTATTATTACAACTCACATAAATCATTCCTTAGCAACAATCATGGACAACCCACAACACAAGAATATTCATAAGGGAGGTGAAATAGTAAGGACAAAGCCTTATGATATGCATCTTTTTTATTATGAACCCTTGATCATAGATGCTTTCTAGAGGGTAGGTTGTATCAATTTTTGTCACAAAATGCAAAGGGGGAACGTAGAGGTGGATAGGGAATTTGCATTAAATTTCAATGGGACCAAAACTAGGGTTGGAATATTGGAGTTTGAAGTTTCAGAATTGTTCATCTCTGTTGCAACAGAGATACCTAACACTGGATAAAAGTGGTTCAAGGTTATGACACTAAGTGCCTCTTTCTCCAAGGAGTTCCTCAATATTAGGGTCCTAACCCTCACATAGGTAGAACAATATATTCAGATGTAATAAAGGTCAATATTAATAAGGCCTTTCAATAAAATAGAATAACACAGATGTAAGAAGACCTAATAGAAGCTTCTGCTCCTAGAAGGATCTTCCTCTAGATGCTTCTTTTGATAGACATATTTAGTATAAATAGGAGTCGAGGGTATGAGAACCCTAGCTTTGATATTATTGTAACAGATCTATACTCAACTGGAGGTTTCCCCCTCGAAGAGGCCTGTGAACATTGATTTCATATTCAAAGTGCTATTTTTGTTGTTATTCTTATATCGTTATAGTGCTATTGTGGTGATTGTTCTAGTTATATTGTTGTTATTCTGCCATTTCTAGCATTTTATTTATGTTCTGCATACTTTTTATATCTGGTATATTACAAGTGGTATCAGAGCACTTTCCTTGGTAGAAATTGTGGGTAATTTTTTTCAGGGTAGAGACGTATTCCGGTGTCCTTAAGCCACAGAGATCTGTCATTACGCACATAAACCCGCGGTTGAGGGATTCATACACGCAGGAAATAACAGTGGTTCTTAAGCGCACATCTATTGGCCACCCTGGTAACCCCTGTCGGTACCCCTTCAAGTGGTATCACATCAGACAACACCTGTGTATGGATCGGCCTATATTTCCTGAAGCCCTCTTTAAATAAACCAATCAGCCTCCTGACTGCTATAGTGCCACTGAGAACAACACTCTGGAAGATACTCTCTAGTACCTGGGTAGTCGGGTAGTATGGCTTAGGGTATGGTCTACCCTCCTTAGTTAGTGCCCTGAGATATTGGACCGAGTACTACTGTTGGACCCCGCACGTATATCAGAGAGCTATAGCACAGGGAAAACTCTTGTCTGTAGAACCCTTGAATACCTAACCCTTGGGGACAAAAACATAAACAAACTAAAATAGACAAGATCTATTGTCGCGCAACTGTGTTTGGGTTTCCAAGTAACTACACATTTATTCCTAGTTGATAATTTGGGCATTTCATCACTACAGTATTCTTCAGACTGGAGTATAACTCCGTAGGCGTAAAAAAAAAAAAAGGTCTAGAAATTTTTTCACCATTATTTGAGACCTATTCCATTGGATTCATCTCTTCGCCCTTATCACATTCATAGATATCATTTTTTGGAAAAAACTTTTTGACCCCACCCGCCCCTTTTTGGTTCCCTCGTCCTCATGGCCCATACTCGTAGCCAAGGATTGGAAGTTCACTTCAATACCTTGCAATCTAGTCTCACCGAGACCCAACAAGAAGTGAAACACCTAAGTGTCAATGTTGTCGCCATCAATACAACCATGCCGTCCTCAATGGAGGAAATCAAACAAGAACTGACCACCCAACTTGAATCTGTCTTTTCATCACTCTGCACCAAGCTTTATATCCCTACAGATAACCCTTCCTCTGATGCACCTCCAAATATTGAAGGTGAACATTCCTCTCATTCCCATAACTTTAAGCCCCATCACTTTCAATGTGACCTACGACTTCCATGGGTGGATGTGACCAAATTTGATGGCTCGGACCCCACTGGTTGGGTAACCCAAATGGAACATTATTTCTCTTTATACAGAATTACAGATGACTTGGCCAAACTCTGGTATGGTGTTCTCCATGTATATCAAGAACATTGGCAATGGTGCAATGGAGAAAAACTTCCCATCAAGGGTATATTGCTTGGACATACTTTGTGGCAGAGATTTATGAACAATTTGACACTAACACCAACCATTTGGTCCATTTGACAAAGTTGAAACAATCAGGAACAATGGAAGACTTTATAGATGCCTTTGAGCACTTGGCTTTTCAGACAGAGGGAATGTCTAATGCCTTTTTCCGAGAGTGTTTTATTAGTGCCCTCAAGGAGGATATTCGTGCCTATGTCCTCATGGCTAGGCTTGAGAGTTGGGTGGAGGCTAATAAAAGAGATATAGAAGCACAACAGGTGGTATCTTCTCAAAACTGAAAACCCTCCTTTATCCCTCGCCCTAAACCAGTAAATCCCACTACTCCCTCCACTCCACTAAAGATCCAAAAATGACAAGGGTTAAAATGGCTGAACGCTAACTCAAAGGCCTTTGTTATAATTGTGATGACAAATATTTCTCGGGCCACAAGTGTAAGTAACAAAATCTTTTTATGGCCATCTCCGAGGATATTTCAGAAGAGGATGTTGAAACTTCCCTTGTGTCTAAATCACCTGAAACCACTGACATAACCCCTCCCTTAGACCCCCCCGAAGTAGAACCCGTCATTTCCCTCATTGCTCTCACTAGATTTTCCGCTCCCCAAACCCTCAAGATAATCGCTTACATCAAGCATCAGAAGGTCATCATTCTAGCTGATTGTGGAAGCACCCATAATTTTATTCATCGCCGCATTGCCCAAGAAACTCATTTCTACATCCATGTCATCAACAATTTTGAAATCCTGATTGCCAATGGTGGTTCCATGAAATTTGGGGGGCGTTTTGAAAATTTGAGTCTCCAAATTGGTGACTACCACCTGAAATATCATATGTTTGCTATCGACATGGGTGGTTGTGACATTGTGTTGGGTGCAGATTGGCTAAGGACTTTGGGTCCCATTCTCATGGATTTTAAGGAATTAACCATGCAATTCAACCAGGAGGGCCACCAATATAAATTCCAAGGCATCACCATTGGTTCACCTGAGATCATTAGTTCCCATTGCATGGAAAAGATGCTCAAAAAAGGTCATTCTGGTGTTATTGCCCAACTCCATGCCATACAAGCAATAGAGACACCCTCAGTGCTGCAAGACCTCTAAGCCATCCTTTCTAAACATCAAGTGGTCTTTTTCACTCCCTAAGGAATCCATCCTTCCCGTGGTGTTCATGATCATTCAATTCCCCTTGTACCCGAAACCCTTCCTCCCAATATCCATCCGTATCGTCACCCCTTTTCCCAAAAAAATGAAATTGAGAAAATGGTCCAGGAACTCCTTAATGCAGGCGTTATCCGCCCTAGTATGAGCCCCTACTTTTCTCCTGTGGTCATGGTCTTGAAGAAAGAAGGTTCTTGGCGAATGTGTCCATATTTTCGTGCCCTCAACAAACTTACCATTAAAGACAAATTTCCCATTCCTATCATTGATGACCTCCTCGATGAATTAAGTGGCGCCCAATTCTTTACTAAACTTGATCTTCGTTTGGGCTACCACCAGATACGTATGAAAGAAGTAGACATTCCCAAGACTACCTATAGAAATTTTGAGGGCCACTATCAGTTTTTGGTCATGCCCTTTGGATTGTGTAATGCCCCCTCCACCTTCCAAAGCCTCATGAATCATGTCTTTTGTCCTTTTCTTTGTCATTTTGTCTTAGTTTTTTTTGATGATATCCTCATATATAGAAAAACCTGGAAAGACCATCTTTCTCATGTGGATCAAGTTCTCCAACTCCTCTCTCAGCACCAACTTTTCTTGAAACAGTCTAAATGTTCTTTTGGCGCCTCAGAAGTAGAATACTTGGGTCATTTGGTTGGCAAGGATTGCGTCAGGGTGGATCCGAAAAAGATTGAATCTATGCAAGACTGTCCTCACCCAAAGTCTCTCAAAATCTTGTGTGGATTTCTGGGCTTAACAAGGTATTATCGCAAGTTTGTTAAGAATTATGGAAATATTTCCACACCTCCCACTACTCTCCTAAAAAAGAACTCTTTCACTTGGACTCCAGTCGCTGCTCAAGCTTTTCAAACCTTGAAGATGGCCATGTGCACCACTCTAGTCTTGGACCTTTGTGTTGGAATGTGTTTCCTTAGGAAAATGAATTGGTGTTGTCCTTATGCAAGAGGGTTGACCTTTGGCCTTTACCAGCAAGCAACTATATGAAAGAAATATGGGCAAAACAATCTATGAAAAGGAAATGTTGGCTATTCTACATGTTGTTGATTTGTGGTGCCCTTATCTATTGGGGCAACTTTTCCAAATCAAGACAGACCATCAAAGCCTCAAGTATTTTATGGAACAACACATTTCCTCCCTGGAGCAACAAAAATGGGTGACTAAGCTCTTTGGGTATGATTATGAGATCATTTACAAGAAAGGAAAAGACAATGTGGTTGTGGATGCACTTTCCCAAAAATATGAAGATGAAGGATCCCTTTTTTCTCTTTCCTTCATTGAACCAGATTGGCTCCAAGTCGTTCACTAGGAATGGCTACAAGATCCCAAAAGTTCACATCTGATCCAATAATTGTAGTCCAATGCTCCATCTTCCCCAGGTTACTCTTTGCTCCATGATGAGCTTTGATACAAAGGTTGTTTTTATTTAAGTAAACAATCAAAGATTAAATCCACAGTACTTTCTAAGCTTCATGCTACACCCACAGCGGGGCACTCATGGTTCACCAAAACCTATGAAAGGGTCAAATGTTCTTTTTTCTGGGATGGTATGAAACAGAAAATCCGTAATTTTGTAGCTGAATGTGATGTGTGTCAATGCAACAAGGGAGAAACAGTCAAATCTCCAAGCACACTACAACCGCTTCCGATTCCACCTGCTATTTGGAAGGATATCTCTATGGATTTTATTACTGGCTTACCCAAATCAGGAAATAAATCAGTCATCATGGTGGTTGTTGATCTCCTTTCCAAGTATGCTCATTTCTACGCTCTTCAATACCCGTTTATAGCATCCACGGTGGCTCAAATGTTCACGGATCAGGTCTTCAAGATTCATGGCATGCCGCACTCTATTGTTTCTAATCGTGACCCAACTTTCACAAGAAATTTTTGGCAAGAACTGTTCAAGATACAAGGCACCCAATTGCATCTCATCACATCTTATCATCCACAGAATGATGGTCAAACAAAAGTTGTCAAAAAGTGTCTAGAAACATATCTGAGGTGTTTTGCCTCGGAAAAGAAAAATCAGTGGGCTCAATGGTTACCCCTAGCTGAATGGTGGTACAACACTTCATACCATATAGCTACATGCATG
>SNQJ01S0196347.1:5433-21480 GCA_010110895.2 Picea sitchensis
TTAGTATGAAGAGTGCCAATATGTGATTGAGCTTCATTTTCAATCAATAGATGATTTTTTTTAGAAGTTTCAAATCCTTGAGATTTATGTTTCAACAAATACACCCAACACATCCTAGTGTATTCATCAATAAAAGTAAAGATATATCTATTTCCATTAGCATATGGAACAATCACAGAGCCACATAAATTAGAATGTACCAAATCTATTTTTCTACGTGCTCTTGAAGTAGAATCATGAAATGGCTACTTGTTGTGTTTTCCAAGGATGCAAGCCTCACATTGCTTCAAATTCCTTGGAATGGTTGGAAAAAGAGAAACACCATTCCTTTTTAACAAAAAAAGGTCATCATAAATAATGTGTCCAAATCTAGAATGCCATAAGTGACTATATGGAAATGTACCTTCATCACGGTGAGAGAGGTATGCAAAATTATGTGCGAGAAAATGTCCCTTTCAACTTCAAAAATCTTTCATAGTCCACTCATGTCATAAAAAACTTGTTGTCAGAAGCCTTCCTTATTTCAAATTTTCCACCAAAGACATGAATAGAGCGGCCTTGTTGTCGAATGTGCATAAGAGACAAACAATTCCTTTTGTTAGCACTAGAAGTCACCTCTAGATTACGATAGAAGTAAGCCCAATACCCATCAGTTTTTTATGTCACAATGAATAAGTTTAAGGGTGGTCTAATGGGTGCAGTCTCAGGATTATAGTGCTTTAACTCAAAAAACTGGGCTGGCATGCATAAGAAGATGAGGTCTTGATCTAACTTCAGTCAGTAAGTCGTAGTAAAGGTGAGTAGGGAGAAGAACTTGAGGAGATTGTAGAGGTCTTCTATGGACATCAGGTCTTCCAACAACCCAAAGAGGAAAAACTTAAACACAAGATCTTATTGAATTCAAATCTAAAAGAAACTGAAAGGAATTATAACCACACTATGATCAAACATTCATCATATTATAGTCATAATAATTCATTTGAATCAGTTACGCATGAACTCTTTCAGTTCAGAGGGAAACAAGAGGGAGCAATAAAGCTGACTGTCATTAAAAAAGAAGTCTCAAAATGCAATACATAACCAGAGAACTAGAGGCTTTATTAAAAATTTACAATACGGGAGATTTTCTCTACCATCGACCATAACAAAATATCAAAACCAAGTATTTATACCCAGAACAACTCACCACCATGAGAGATGTGACCTGGCTATTACATTCAAAACTTTGCGTTTGCATCTTCATCTGTCAGTCTGCACCTGCATTCTTCTGTCAGATGCCATCTCAGATCAGTATGGGCTTTGCAGGAGAATTCATTGACAGGGAAAATTTTGGATGATAGTCTGCTTGCACAACTGTCTTTCCATGACTTCCATTTATGGGGTGAGATGAGGTTTGAACAATCTCCCCCATTTCCATTAACTACTTTTATTGGGATCGGGATGGAGTCTGACACCCATGAATGCTATGGGATATGTTCACGACTCCTTCAACTCAATCCTAGCACCTTGCGACCACGTAGATCTTCCCCTGTAAAAATACGGGCACCCTCGACTTCTGGAGTGGCTCCTCTTCATCGCTTCATGTGACCTCGGGTCATGGCCTGGGGATTTTTTTTTTGTGAAATTTCGGGACTTCGCATTTTATAATCTTCACTCCACTTGATTCCAAATATCCCAATACTTGAACTTGCGAAATGGCCCATCCAAATCGACAGTCATTCCCACCTTGAATTTGATGGCCACAATTGTCTTCCCAAATAACCTTACTTGCCAACTGCTCAATAGGCGCATGCCCTTCTTTATAGCCCCGCTATCCATATGATTATGGGTAGTGACCACAGGCCCAATTCCCAGGCACTTTGCGACTTCATGTCGTGCTCCATGCACAAACCTTCGAGTTGCAAAATCGTGATTTCTCGGATCAGGTGCCACACGTCCCCGCTGGATCGGATGACCCAGATGAATATCAACATTTCAGGACCTCGCAATTTTGGGACTCAGGAAATCTGTGCACTCCATACTTTAGTTTTCCCGAAATGACTTTCTTTGTGGCTCAGATCTGGTGCCATACATCCTGCTGGATCGGACAGATCCTGCTGATTTCGGGTTTTGGGGATTTGAATATTTTACAAACAACTTCAACAACGTTCCGAACTCTCGATTCCCATGCTTATAATTTGTCATTGATCTTTGAACTTCGAAATGAAATTTCCTCCACCAAATTGAACTTGCTCACTCGCTTGATTCAAGTCTATATTCATCTTCTCTAAGTGTTGTGCTTGTGCTTATGGCTTCTACCTCTGTAAACAAATACTTGGATGACTGACTGAGTGCTCAGGAAGGAAAAAGGATCAGTGACAGAGACAAGGAGAGACAAGTGATCAACCTCAGAGAAAACGGAAAGGATTAGGGATGACACCTCTTAGGCAGAAAAAATAAAAGAACCATAAGCCGAAAGGAAAAAACCTTACGATTGGGTCTACAAAAGGAGGAGAGACAGGAAAAATTACAGACTTAGGCAAAAACCCCAGATTCACAAGACTCTGACAAGTTAATGTGATAACACCTTGCTAACGCATGAATATATATCGCATCATGTAGAATAAAATATCGGCATCTTGTAGCATCCCCCATCTTAACTAGGGAACATTACTTGCGGAAAAACACATAAAAATGAAAATTTATTTTGCTAATCAAAATCTTGTAGCTTACTAGCTACGATTTAAACACATATTCAACTAATTTCTGACACACATAATCAAATACATCTACAATAGTCTAAATGACCATGAATACAATTGATAAAACATTTATAGAAACATATAAACCATTATCATTCAAAGAGTAATTGCACAACCATGAACTCATAAATAACTCAACAAAATAGCTAAACAATTATCTTTTATAAAATGTTTGTGCAACCAGCTGCTTGGGAAGGATGTTCCACCTAATCATAGACTTTTTATTCCAAATATCAAGAGAAAGTCACCCTCGAGCCGGGGATAGGAATCCACAAAAGAAGGGTGCCTCTTACAATACCTTCACAACTCAATATCAAACATCCCACTCGATTTATCCTATAGCTATCCTGAATTTCCTCCAAATATCTTCTTCTTGACCTTCCCAACCGAAGGAATGCACCCCTTCACTACTCTCTTCATCATACATCTCATTCTTTTATTAGGGCCTCTCTGGCATAGGTAGCTAGGAATCTCTCAGTTGAAAACTAAAGGGAACTCACAACAAGGAAAACCACTAACAAAAACAAAAACAAACACTTGCTTATACAGTGAAACTCACCCAAGATTTCAATCTTTAGGAATGACAACCTGTATCTTCAATCTCTAGCTCCAAAATCGCACCAACATGCTCCAGAGTTTTCCTAGCCTTGTTGTTCCAGTTCTCAATCTCTTCTCCCCTCTTTTCTACCTTTTGTTCATGTTAAAATTGAATGTCTCAAACTGTCTATTAATACCCATACAAATTTACTCTCCTTTCCCAAGATAGTTGACTGCTCACTCTGCCTAATGTTGATTGTAATTCATCCCCATGCTCTCCAATAACTATGGGATGTAACTCTCACACCCACCCTATGACATATATTCAATTATTAGGCTCCCATACACTCAACCAAAAAATAGAAGGATTCCTCACATGATAATAAAATTCAAAAATGTGGGTTTGAATTAATACCCATAAGTTATTTCCATTTTGACCCCTCTTGGACACTCTCTAGGCATTCCCCCTCTCTTGTGGATTAATCAACCTCCATCTCTATTCATATCCCATCAATGATATTACATTATATTTATTTAGAATTCAGAAAATACATTTTTCATATCACACATTGCTTGGCCATAACCACATTTATATATATGCATTTATTAAACTAGAGATTATGGTGGGGATGTTACAAATCTAGGAAATTTAAGCCTAATGGTGACAATTCCTAAAGGTTTGAGACTTGATTTATATACAAAATAGACTATACCATCTACACTATCATTGATATCTTCAAAGAAGTCTCTTCAGAAGGTCACATGACATGTTGCACCTATGTCAAGTAGCCATGCATCTCTCGAAGAAGAAAATAGATTGTTAAACAAATCTTTAGTTATTCCAATATTGCAATGGGAAACAATATAATGAGAAGATTCAGGTGCTTTACCTTTCTCCATACCTGATGCTTTATTTTTGTCTTCTTTCTAATCTTGTTTGTCTTTGATCTTTTCCCAATGGATTCTGCATGTTACACCAGATCTCTCTATCCTCTCTTGGTTTTAAGGTTTATGGCCACTTCTTTGATCCTGAAATCTGGAAATAATTAAAAAAAAAAAATCCAGGTAAATTTGTGTTTATCCAGCATTGTCCAGCGGTGAATGAGTGAAGATAACATACTACACGAGATCGATGCAAAATTTAGATATGGAAGATGCACAAAAACTCAATAAACGAGATTGCAGGTTTGATACGACAAAGTTTGGCGACAACATTGGAAGTATAACTCAAATATCCTGGAAGTCTCGTTCAATATCTGAACTGTTATATTTGCACAAATAACTCCTGGTTACCTTGGATTAAAATTCATTGGATATAATACTAGATTGAAAATATATTTACATCTTCCTACAAGATTTACCAATATTTATTTAAAATTCATTATAAAATCATGATTAATGTTTTCTTTGTTATGCAGGTCGGCGTGGTGATAGCTTTTGATAAATTGGTGAAGTAAAATTCGAAGAAACAAACATTTATAAAAAAATCAATTATCAAGTCACTGTTTTTTTTGTGAAAATCTACATCACTCCATGAAATCCAGTGATGTTAAATCCAACGATGAAAGGAAATGTTTTTAAGATTGAAACAGAGTTTGATTTCATTTTAGATCTTATTGTTGCATTGTATTCGAAAGTTTTCTAAGTTTCGAAGTAGCTACATGATTATAAATTTTTTATTCAGTCTTTAAACATTTAGTTTGTTATTTTATTTACTATCTTTGTTGGTTTTTTATTGCAGGATTAAAATGAAATATCAGAATTGGTAATAGTTGGAATGGATACACTTGTGGTCATTCTAGAGTTTGGGAGAAATCAACATAGACTGGAAATTATAGGGACCGTTTCTAACAAAATCATGTCGAATTTCAGAAAAACTAAGAGGTGGGTTGTTCCCAGAATGGACCAAATTAGTTAACAAGTGAGGATTTTCCCAAACAAATGAGTAATTTTGGAGATATCCTCGGTCCATTCAAAGGAATTTTTCAAGGTTGCGCCCATTCACCAGCTGGAGCTAGACTTTCGATTCATGATATAAATATATGAGCAGATCCTGAACAAGGGGTTCCATATCTGAAACTTGCAGGGGGATTCTGCAGTGAGAAAGTGGAGAGTTACACTATTATATTAGAAATAATTTTTTTTCTGTAAGATTTAAAGTGTCTTGAATTTATGAGAGAATAGGTTATGCATTTTTGTAGAACCATTTCTTGAAGGGATGTGGGATTCCAGAGGACTGTACAAAGAGAAATATTATTNTGCGTACTATCTTCAAAAGTGTGATTTTGAGAAGCTGATAAGTGTAACTTTCTTCATGAAAATGATCTTAAAGAAGAGTTAGATCTTCTATCACCATGTCATTATCATGTCATCATCTTGATAACCAAAAATATGGATAACAGTTATGCATTTTTGTAGAACCATTTATTGAAGGGATGTGGGATTCGAGAGGACTGTACAAAGAGAAATATTATTGAAATTAATAACACGTTTTCATTTTTATGCACTACTGTATGATTTGTAAGTTTGTTGTTATTTCTTTTAATGACAGATTAGAGGAAACCTGATTGTAATTGTGTTGGTAACTATTTATCATTTGAATTTCAATCTTGTTTTGTTTTAATTACTATCACATTAGAATAACTATTTCTTTAATATGATAGTAAATCTTAAATTAAATCCCATTTTGTTAATAATTAAGTTTAAGTATATCCTATGGTTGTTTTAATAATTATTTATTGAAATCATTCCATTCATATTTGTGCAAACAATTTTCAAATCTTTTGAACTGCTTCTATGATTTGCAAATGAATCTTAACCTTAAATTCAATCTCATTCCTTTCCCTTTTTTATCATTTTTGCTCTTGATTTGGATGGGATCTGCATCTTGTTCTAATCAAGATAGTATAGATTAGATTTACTTTTTGCTACCTTCATTTTAGAGTATATTGGCATTTAGAATTAATTCATTGCATTTTAGAAGTCTTCTTTCATAGGAGAACCTTTCCCTTTTTTATCATTTTTGCTCTTGATTTGGATGGGATCTTGCATCTTGTTCTAATCAAGATAGTATAGATTATATTTACTTTTTGCTAGCTTCATTTTAGAGTATATTGGCATTTAGAATTAATTCATTGCATTTTAGAAGTCTTCTTTCATAGGAGAAACTCTATTGGTGGCTTGGCTGAGCCCTTATGTCAGTTTGAAGATTTCTTTCTTGTAAAAATGTTGCAAGAGAGTGATTCTTTTATCTTATGTCTGTTGATAACAAAAGGTAACACTATACATTAGCATATAGAAGGCCATGTATATATCTTTGTACATATAAATTCGTTTAGATTAAGTAGTTAGCTTAGGATAGTTTTAGATAAGGGTAATTGGACCCGTTTAAACCAATCGAGATCACCATACAAAACGGAAAATGCTCTAATTGAGACCCTGAATGGGTGATCTCCTTATAATTTTGAACATGGTCATGTTTTGGCCATCAACATTTTTGGCGCTAGGAGGGCCACCAAAGAGGAATCATGACAAGTTTTATCATTTTCGAGTCATTGTTTTTTATTCTTTTATTTTTTATTCAATGACTTCTTCTAAACTTGCTATTTGGAGTTGTATCTCTAGTCGAGTATCTTCAAGCACTCCAACTAAGGTAGTTAAATTATTGTCAAAATTAACGTTTAATGGTGGGCCTAAGTTTTCTGCATTTAACCATGTTTATCAATTTATTTTGAATTGTAATAATTTATTTTTTTATGAAAGTGTCATGTGTAAGATTTTTACTCTCACGCTTATAGGCCATGCCAAAGACTAGTGTGAATCATTACCAGTTTCTTATGTAGATAGTTAGGACTAATTTTTTCGAATGTTCCTTCACACATTTCAAGACTATGATTGTACTTAGGTTTTCCTAGAACTTGAGAATTTGCATAGAATTGAAGGTGAGTCTTATGAAGATTTTATTCTTAGATTCAAATTAATTTGATTTAAATTTCTATCTTAATATTTACCTTCTCATCTTGAATTAATAGCATGGTTTAGACATATTCTTTCACTTCCTTGTATTAATTATGATCAACCAGAAATATAACTCTTCTTAGTGTATTTGCTACGTCTCATGAACTTGTTACTTCTTGTGTCATGGTTGATCCTGTTATAGAAATTAATTCATAAATTATTAATGAGCCATTTCAGGAAGACATAAATTCATCTAATGAAATCCTAACCCATCTTGAAACTGTTTTAAATCTTAATACAATTGTTGTTTATAATGAAGTACAATCAGATATTTTCCATGATGATGAGAGTTGTCTCATTAGAAGTAATTTAATTGAGATTTCTGATATTACTATTAGTAATACTCAACCACATATATAAGAACATCTAGATACTCATTTTCAAGAAGGGAAATCTTTATCCAATCAAATTATTCCCTTACCTGAAAGTGATATTTGTGTTGAGGAAAATGGAGAAATGGTATTAGAAACTCAGGTACAAGAATTTAATGATAATGATAATTTTGAGAACAAAGAGACATTTCGTTTTATCTGTTCCAATAGCCATTTTTCATTATTCCCTGATATTTTTGACAGAAATTTGTTTGATAATCATTTAAGAGTTCTTCTTCATTCAAATGTATTTTTTCAAAACATAGGAACTATTATAAGTCAAACATATTGTGAATCTTGATGATGGTTATGTCAGATCCTTTTGTTGTCAATTCTCATAATAAATCCAAATTTCAAGATGTAGGAAATCCTTTTACTAATCATACTTCAATTAATTCTCATCTTGAGTCTGCTCATAATGATTTCAATTTTCAAGAAGAAAACACCATGCCTATTTATGATTCTAATGATATCACTCATGTTCCCTTTTATTTTCATGATCTTGAGCCTTTTACACAAGTTGATGCTAGTTCTAATACTTATCATATTATTTCAGCTAATACTTGTGAAAAGGAATTTTTTTAAGATAAGTCTTTTATGTCTTGTAACAGTAATGTAAATTCTTTTCCTGTTGTAAATAATACTAACTTTTTTCTACATGGTGACCATATTACTTTTCCGATCATGTTTCCATTCCAACAATTTCACAATGTTTTTCAAGACAATATTGAAACTTGGTTGGAAAATGAATTTCAAATAAAGTTCCATGTTAATAAATTTCTTCTCTTATTTCTATTAGAAATAGTTGTACATAGTAGGCTAGATTTATCTTTTGATTTTTTTATTATTCATCCAATCTATGTTACTAATTCCTATTGTATATATGATTGCATGAATAAATAAAAAGGATTGGCTTCACTTGAAATATGCTTATAATTAGTTATATATGATTGCATGAATAAATAAAAAAGATTGGCTTCACTTGAAATATGCTTATAATTAGTTATATTTCCCTCATAAAATTAGAATAGGAGTAGGTTTAGTTTATTTTAGGTTTATTTTATTTTTCTAATTAAAACGGTTGTGATAATTTATTTTTAAATGAGATTTAATCTAGGTAAATGGCATCTTGCTTATATTTGTTATTAATACCCATTTGTAGGATTTATCATTAACCATTATCAATCAAGCTTATGAAATAATTTGTAATATCAATATTTATATAACAAGATGAAAACTTCGATAAAACACTCATTTTACTTTTATAATCATAACTAAATTATAATTAGGATTATATTTTAGAATCAAAATCTTGAGTGTGGAATCTCTCCTAATGCACTTTCACTTTATCGATCTTTATTTTGTGAGATTTTTCTTATGGCTCATTTCTTTACCTGGTTTATTATGAGTTTCTTGCGATTTGATAAGAATTTTTATAGGTTTGGTGTTGGCCTTAGTTTAGATTTAATAAACTGATGATCTTGGGTATATGTGAATTTTATTAAAGTTCCAACTTTTTCATGTCTTAATTTGGTCATAAGAAGAAGTTACTTCTTTCATTTGGAGAAAATTGACATCTCTAAGGTAAATTGTAATGAGATTTTTCAAAGTAAGTTTTATAAGCGTATTTTCATCCTTTACTATTTTGGTGTTGGCCTTAGTTTAGATTTAATAAACTGATGATCTTGGGTATATGTGAATTTCATTAAAGTTCCAACTTTTTCATGTCTTAATTTGGTCATAAGAAGAAGTTACTTTTTTCATTTGGAGAAAATTGACATCTCTAAGGTAAATTGTAATGAGATTTTTCAAAGTAAGTTTTATAAGCGTATTTTCATCCTTTACTATTTTGGTGTTGGCCTTAGTTTAGATTTAATAAACTGATGATCTTGGGTATATGTGAATTTCATTAAAGTTCCAACTTTTTCATGTCTTAATTTGGTCATAAGAAGAAGTTACTTCTTTCATTTGGAGAAAATTGACATCTCTAAGGTAAATTGTAATGAGATTTTTCAAAGTAAGTTTTATAAGCGTATTTTCATCCTTTAGTATTTTCTTTAGTCTTGTTTTAGTATTTGCTGATCTAAGCTATGTTTTGTAGGTCTTCATGTTTTTTCTTGAAAATTTAGCACCCATGCTTGCAAAGATTTGGAATTCACTCCCCTTGTTTCACTTTCTTGTGAGTTAGGCAAAGAAGTGATGATGCAAATAAGCTAAATCAGGGAATCTATGAACCTCTATTTTTCTTTCATTTAATATCATTATAAACATCATCTTTATTAGATAATCATTAAGAATTTTTTCATAGAGGCTTAATTTTGAATTTTCATTAGAGGCTTAATTTTGAATTTTTTTCATAGAGGGATATCTGATTTAACTTCATCGTTTAATCATTGTTGCTGTCTAGATTTTGGATTTTCATTTAAATAAAAATAAAAATAAAAATCCCAATTAGATTTAACTTGGAAACACAAAATTAATCAAACTCTCAACTTAAGAAAATTATCATGCTTTACTTATATTCATTATTTTGTTGAAATACACTTTTTTTGATTTTGTTTGTTTTGATTTTGATTAGATTTTATGATATTCTTAAAATTTATATGGGGGAATATTTCCTACTCAATACGAGTTAATTTACATGGGGAAATATTTACTCTACAATTTTAATAGAATTTCATTTATCTAAAGGTCATCTTTATTAAGTTTTCACTCTCTCCCACATCAACCGTTAGCCATGGGGAACATTAAGATGTGTTTCAAGTATTATAAGTCTACCTTTATAAAGGAAAGAATTGTCTACAATATTTACATTGAATCCCTCCCATACCCCTCCACATATAAAATCCTCTACTTGGGTAGATAAAGAGAATACTAGTGAGGTCAAACTCAACCGATATTGCATCTATCCCTTTAAGTAAAATCCTCATGTACCACGCCACTCCCTTCACCCAATTGTTAAAAGAAATTCTCCAAATATGTTTATCAAAAGGGTGGGAACAAGAGATTTGAAAGAACAAATGTGTGGGAAATGTATGAAATCCCGTCGGGGTACTCAACATGCTCATTGGAAGCAGGTAAATACATACACCAGGGTGCTGAACATGCCTGCTGACAATGAAGCAATGCCAGGAAAAGATGTAACTTTATAACATATGCATAATAATATTTAATTACCTCCTAGATATTTTTACTATACAATAGTATAGATGTAATTAAAAGTTAACAAAAATTCCCTATATTTGGATTCATTGTTTAGAGATAGACATTCAAAGACTCTCATATTTAAAAACTTATTTTACTTTGATTATGTCTTATGTGGAACTCTTGGGAATGGTATCGTGTGGGATAAATTTTTGAAAGATTTCATTTCGATATTTGGTAAATTTAATCCTATTATCTTAACCAAAGATAATTGCTTCATCCCATGTATCCCCAATTGATGTGGCCTAAAGAAACCCCCAATTTTTTGGTTTGAAAGATTAAAATTTGAGTTTTTTTTTTTTTTTTTTATAAGAAAAGTTTCTTATGTTGTTTGTTTGGATTGGTTTGCGTAATAGTTATGTAGATATTTTTTTGCGTTGGACATTATTAAATTTAATGTGTTAAGTATTGAAAGTGTTGATTCTTGCTTATACCGATTATTTTCATCAGCTTTTGAATTTCATGATTCCGAACACGAAATTCAAAAAACTTGATTTCATAGCATTATCTTATGCCTTTCAATAACTGGCGAAATTCAAAAAACTTGATTTCATAGCATTATCTTATGCCTTTCAATAACTCGTTGATTGTTTTCATGACATACTTTTGTTTTTAGAATTGCTTCGATGTTAAACCATGGCTATCACTGTAATTTCAAGAAAGAACTCAATAATTCAACATTATCATTATCTTTACTTATTCTTGTTTCTTAATTTCATCTCGAAGACATTTTGTAAAAGGATTTGAGACATAAGATACATACTTGGGTTTCAATTAATAAGGCTAAGATATGATTTTCTGTTGCCTTAGTTTCAACCATTTTAAATTTTATTTGGAATTGTAGACAATAATTTAAGTGTTTATATTTAATTGGATCTTTTAATTTTTTTATGAAATATTTTATTATGAAAACTTTTTAGAAAATCATAACTTAATCATGGCATGAATTATGATTTGTCATATTCCATTCTAAGTGTTTTGTTAAAGGGTCATTTGCACGTTTTTATTTTTGTAATTATCATTGTATCAAAACTTTAATACTTCATAAATTCATGGATATTCATCTCAACGACTTTAATGATTATTTCAAGTGATAAATATAATATTCACCRATGTTGATATTTTGACAGGTCGACATTGCACAATTTTTTTTTTCCACAAAATCTCATAAAATMTCATAATTGATTGCTATGAGGTATCTAAGTTACGAAAGTCGAGTGTCAAGATTAATCAAAATCATTCATTTCACGATAAACAATCTCGTGAAATATGGCTTTGTTGTATTTCCTAATAAGTATCCTGAAGATATGCAAAAGGTCGATATACTCAACTAGGGAATATTATTATCATCTCAATGGTAGTTGCAATCTGTCATCAACATGCTATGAAATTAAACCACATACAGAGGGTCTGTCATTTCATCAAAGAAAACATGGTTACACTAGATCACTCTATCATCTCTTGGTTTTAGGGTTTATCGCCACGGCTTTGATCTTGAAATCTGGAAATAATTAAAAAAAAAACATTCGAGGTAAAGTTGTGTTTATCCAACATTGTCCAGTGGTGAATGAATGAAGATAACATACCATACGAGCTCGAAGCAGAATTTAGATWTGGMAGTTGCATAAGAAATCAATAAACGAGTTTGCAGGTTTGATACCACAAAGTTTGGAGACAAAATTGGAAGTATAACTCAAATATCCTGGAAGTTCTTTTGAACATCTGAACTATTGGATTTGCACAAACAACTCCTGGTTAACTTGGATTAAAATTCATTGAAGATAATACTAAACTGAAAATCTATTTACATCTTCCTACATGATTTACCAATATTTATTTAAAAGTCATTATAAAATCATGATTAATGTTTTCATTGTTATGCATGTCGACGTGGTGATAGATTTTGATAAATTGGTGAAGTAAAACTTGAAGAAACATACATTTATAATAAATAAAAACAATTATAAAATCACTGCATTTTTTTGTGAAAAGCCATATCACTCCTTCAAATCCAGTGATGTTAAATCCATCGATGAAAGAAAATATTTTTAAGATTGAATCGGAGTTTGATTTCATTTTAGATCTTATTACTGCATTGTATAAAGAAAATTTCTGAGTTTCTAAGTAGCTACATGATTGTAAATTATGTAGTCACTCTTTAAACGTTTAGTTTGTTATTTTATTTACTATATTTGTTGGCTTTTTATTGCAGGATTAAAACGAAATATCTGAATTGGAAACAGTTGGATACACTTGTGGTCGTTCTAGAATTTGGGCGAAATCAACATAGAATGATAAATTTCGGGGACAGTTTCTGACCAAATCATGTCGAAATTCAGAAAACTAAGACGTGGGTTTTCGCCAGAATGAGAAAATTAATTGACTCTGGAGGATTTTCCAAAAAGATGAGCAATTTTGGAGATATAATTACGCTCAAAGGTTACACCTATTGACAATGGGCACAATTAATGATCTTTTAACCTTATTTAACCTTAAACCTTAATTTGATGGCTATGCATTGAAGATGCTGGCATATTCTTAGTCTTACTTTTTAACATTTACCTAATCACATTAAAAAATTACTGTAAGGATATGTAAATGCCACATTTAAATGATTAAGTAGGATTAAACCATGCAGCCAAACGTTTCATATTACCACAGACTGATTACAAACTACCACATACATTTTATATTGAGGCAGCGGTTTTCAACAGATACCTTTAGGTGCGAGTTAGCGGCTGTGCTAGTATTTACCAATGTTGATATTTTGACAGGTCGACATTGCACAAACAAATTTGCCACAAAATCTCATAAAATATCATAATTGATTGCTATGACGTATCTTAAGTTACGAAAGTCGAGTGTCAAGATTAATCAAAATCATTCATTTCACGATAAACAATCTCGTGAAATATGGCTTTGTTGTATTTCCTAATAAGTATCCTGAAGATATGCAAAAGGTCGATATACTCAACTAGGGAATACTATCAACATCTCAATGATAGTTGCAATCTGTCATCAACATGCTATGAAATTAAACCACGTACAGAGCGTCTCTCAGTTCATCAAAGAAAACATGGTTACACCAGATCTCTCTATCGTCTCTTGGTTTTAGGGTTTATCGCCACGTCTTTGATCCTGAAATCTGTAAATAATTAAAAAAAATATCCAGGTAAATTTGTGTTTATCCAGCATTGTCCAACGGTGAATGAGTGAAGATAACATACTACACGAGATCAATGAAAAATTTAGATATGGAAGTTGCACAAAAACTCAATAAACGAGATTGCAGGTTTGATACCACAAAGTTTGGCGACAACATTGGAAGTATAACTCAAATATCCTGGAAGTCTCCTTCAATATCTGAACTCCTGGTTACCTTGGAATAAAATTCATTGAAGATAATACTAGATTGCAAATCTATTTACATCTTCCTACAGGCTTTACCAATATTTATTTAAAATTCATTATAAAATCATGATTAATGTTTTCTTTGTTATGCAGGTCGGTGTGGTGACAACTTTTGATAAATTGGTGAAGTAAAATTCGAAGAAACAAACATTTATTAAAAAAAAACAATTATTAAATCACTGATTTTTTTTTGGAAAAGCCACATCACTCCATGAAATCCAGTGATGTTAAATCCAGCGATGAAAGGAAATATTTTTAAAATTGAATCAGCGTTTGATTTCATTTTAGAATCTTATTATTGGATTGTATTCGGAAAATTTCTAAGTTTCGAAGTAGGTACATGATTGTAAATTTTTTAGTCAGTCTTTAAACATAGTTTGTTATTTTATTTACTATCTTTGTTGGTTTTTTATTGCAGGATTAAAATGAAATATCAGAATTGGTAATAGTTGGATACGCTTGTGGTCATTCTAGAGTTTGGGAGAAATCAACATAGACTGGAAAATTACAGGGACCGTTTCTAACAAAATCATGTCGAATTTCAGAAAACTAAGACGTGGGTTGTTCCCAGAATGGACCAAATTAGTTAAACAGAGGAGGATTTTTCCAAACAAATGAGTAATTTTGGAGATATCCTCGGTCCATTCGAAGGAATTTTTCAAGGTTGCGCCCATTCACCAGCTGGAGCTAGACTTTTGATTCATTATATAAATATATGAGCAGATCCTGAACAAGGGGTTTCATATCTGAAACTTGCAGGGGGGATTCTGCAGTGAGAAAGTGGAGAGTCACACTATTATATTAGAAATATTTTCTTTCTGTAGGATTTAAAGATAAAATATACGAGGCAAACCAACACGGTGAGGCTACGCTCACTTCACAGTATTAAATAAAGACGGATTACATCCTTATATAGGAAAAGACTCTCGCGAGTAGGCTACATGCAAAGCAAAAGACAACTAGACAAATGACTCTTAACTAAGAACTAACTCTTCTAACTGGCGCTTACAACCCGCGCTTATTACTGGTGCTAACAACTAGCTAACATCTCCATTATTTCCAAGTCTCCCCCTTAATGGAGAATGGATTGACTTGGACACCTAACATCTCCCTAAATAGTTCAAACTTAATTTTTCCAAGAGGCTTAGTGAAAATATCAGCAGTATTTTCACTAGTATGACAAGACACAAGATTTATTTCATTTGACTTCAACTTTTCTCGAACAAAATGATACTGAGCTTCAACATGCTTTGTCCTTGCATGAAAAATCAGATTCTTCGCAATATTGATTGAACTTTGATTGTCACATCTCATCATCGTAGGTTCCTTTCGTTCTTCTCCAACATCTTGAAGAAGTTTTCTTAACCAAACAACTTCACAAGTTGTTGCACACATGGCTTTATATTCAGCTTCGGTAGAGGACAAAGATACAGTAATCCAATGATGAATGCATATCAAGTGGTTGATCTTCGATCATCTATATTTCCAACCCAATCAGAATCTGAATAACCTGCTAACTCAACATTAGATGCATCAATATACTTAATATCATAATCAAGTGTACCTTTTAGATACCTGAGTACTTGCTGCATTCCAATGGCTTTCATGAGGTTTCGCCATGAACTGACTTAACACACTCACAGAATATGAAATACAGACACAGTGCCATTCACCTCCTTCGAACCATCATCACAAGACAGTTTCACATTCTGTTGCATGGGAACAGTAGAAGACTTACACTGATCCATCTTAAATCTCTTAAGTAT
>SNQJ01S0196348.1:0-17414 GCA_010110895.2 Picea sitchensis
ATATTTCACCTGTGAAGGGATATTTAACATGATATATCAATATCATATAAGGCTATTGCTACACTTCACAGGGAAAGATGTCATGAATCTCCCTTTCTACCTGTTTAGAAGCATTGGAAAAATGTCTGACAAGGTCCAAGCTAAATCAAAAGCAGTTGATACAAGTGTCTTCCATTCAGTCCTTATAAAGATGATGGTGATGGAGGAGTTGAGAAACAAAAACATTGATTGGGAAGTATTCATTACTTCTTCTCACTTCCAACTAAATGTTACTCCCACTCCATAGTCTAAAATGCAAATCCCTCTTCATATTGACAAGACTGTATATTCATAAATGAACAAGAAAAGAAAGATGACTAAGACTGCTAGAGATGATAAAGAAACAAAGCATCATGAAGAAGGAAAACCTTCATAGTTTTTCCAAAGAGAAGCTTCACCTATGCCAAATCCCACTCAAATGAAAGTTCCTTCAAGAAAACCCACAAGCCTGAGAGGCAAAAAGTTGGTGTTTCCTTCACCCAGTGCAGATGACAAGATCAAAGTTAGGAGGCCTCTTACCATAGCAGTAGCCAAGCAAGAAATCCCTGTGAAATATGTTGCAGTAGGAGTTTCATCCCAGAGGAAAGGTAAATCTACAAATGTTGAGGATCCCATTCAGATTGTTGATAAAACTACTCCTCAAGAAAATCCCACCTTTAAAAGATTGAAAAGACAGCTCAAGGAAGCAAGAGTTGAGGTTGAGAAGATGAAAAAGAAGATTTGGTTTTCAAGAAGGATTTGAATGAGACACTAGATATGCATCATAAGACTATTTACAAAGAAAATTTGTTGGCTAAGAGGTTCTTACCCCTCCACAGGCAGCTCATAAACCTCTATAGAAAAAACAAAGATTATCAATCTCAAATCAGAAAGCTAAAGATGGAGTTGCAACCTTTCAAAGAGGAGTTGGCCAAGAAAAATTTGGATATGTTAGCCAAAGTTGCTAGCAGGAGGAGCTCCAGAGTCAGAAAATGAAGAAAATGAACTTCCTTAAACAATATCAATTTTGACAAGTTTCATGTTTATGCATTTTTAAAATTTTTGAGGATGGTTATGCCTTATAAATCATGTTTAAGTTTGGGATGATCTATTCAATTCATATAACATATTATGAGTTGATTACAACAGTTGAAGCACTAGAGATAGTTTTTGGAACAATTTTAGGCTTTATCAGACGAAATAAGATGCTACAAGAAAGTTCGCAACGCCTGGCGCTGCTAACTGTGTTGTGACCTCTTGTTCTAGAAGTTTTGAAGGAATCAGCAGCTACCATATGGTTAGATGAATGCATGACAGTTGTCTAAGGGTCAGTTGTAAGCTGGGAGGCCACCTTCAAAAGTAAGATGCACTCAAAGGGACACTTCATCAGCCATAATGAAGATGTTAAGGACGTTGCCAACATTAGCCTATATTTTAGCATTTTGTTATTTTATGTTGAACAGTTGTAATCACGCCACTCTTAGGCTTGGGAATCCTATGCATGAGTGGTTATTCGAATTGTAAAGTTGTCAATGAAAGCCTAGACTATAAAACATACATTGTATCTCAGTTAGAGGGTTCAAATGGTTGAGATGAGACTCATATTTTTATGTTGTGAATATAACAGAGACATCTCTAATTTTATGTACTAGACTTGAGACTTTTTGGCTAACAGAAATAAGTCTTTTTTCCCTTATCATCTTGTTTCTATCTTACTCTGATTTGCAGTCTGTTGAAGGTTTCAATTGATCTATTGTATATGTATTGCAATGAAGGATTTGGTGTGATGTTGTTTATGATTTTATCAAAGTTTCCCTTTTGATTAAATAAGTTCTTGTTTCAGGACACTTTCTGTACTAAATGTAGACCCAGTTGGCTTAGGTAGCCTTTTCCCTGGTGGAGTCATAGCCCCAGCTCGGGGGTGACTTTTTGCTGAGAGATCTGGAGCAGCAATGTCTATGGTTGGGTGGAATGTCTTAGGTATGAAATCAGTTGGTTCTTTCATAAAGATAAGTGTTATGAATCTATTATGTCTTTATATGCTTAATGTTTTGCGTATACAATGTGTTATATTAGTTTGTATGTTAATTCATCTGTGTTTATGCTTAATTATATGTTCATATATGTAATTGTGAGCTACATTGCATGGTGTGATTAATATTCATTCATAGCAAGAGGTTAATAATGGTTTGGGAGCTATAATGTTGGAGTAGTAAGCCTAGTAAGGTGGCTAGGCATGATATGTATGGTATTAAGGAGATGGAATTGTGTAAATGCTAGGTTGTAGGATGGATTGACAATTATATTTTGGTATCAAAGTACAATCAATGTAAAATTAGTGAAATTCAGAAGTACCTTGTACTCTCAATAGTGAATAAAGGGTATTGGGTATGTCACAAAAGTGGAGTGGGACACTTTTTCTCAAAATCTAATCACCAACAACATTTGGCTCGAGGAGGAAGAATACAAACTATTTTGGGCAAGGAACCATATGGGTGGTTACTACATGGCCAAGCCTAGTTATGAGGCAATGTTCTCTTTAGAGTATAACCTAAATTCTCATTAGTGGTGTAAGAAGGTCTAGAGGATAGGGGATTCCCTAAATTGGAATATGTTTCTTTAGATAACACACTCAAACAAAATCCTTACCTAGGATGACCTTCATAAACACTCCTTTGAGGGTCCTGGATGGTGTGTAATGTGCATAGAAGCTTTAGAGTTCATGTGCATATGTTGGTTGGTTGTCATTTCTTGCTTGAGGTATGGTATGATGAAATAACTCTCACTAGAGGGGCTAGAGGGGTTGTCTCTTGGACGGGTGAATCCCTAGAAGAAAAAATTAAAATATAGTGCGAGAACAAAAGTCTAGAAGAATTTGAGGCATTTCTTTTGTTGGTTGTCTAGGTCATTTGGAGATCTCAAAATGGGATGTTGTTTGAGGATGTGATGTTCTCCCCAAGTCTTCTTCAAAATTAAATATGTTTGTCAGGACTCCAATTTGACGCTATTTTCATTGCCAGTGAACCCCTTTTGACTTAATAAAATTATCCCTTTTACCACAATTATCACTCTTTTCATTACATTTTCCCTATAAAGGTCATTTGAGGGATGATAATGTCATTTCATTGGTTTATTATCATTTTTCCATTATTTTTAATGAATTAGGAAGGTTAAGAGTAGTTTTATTACTAATGATGGTTTTTCCTAGGTTGAGATCCTCTAACACATATATGGATCCGATAACCCACCTCCATGTTCAGCATATCTAAGAAACTTCAGGAGAAATTATAGAACTTAGGTTTTGTTGCTAACCCTCTCAATATGGATCCTTGTTATTCAAAACGTGCTCAAGTCGATTCTCCAAGCCTCCAAGTCACGGTCAAAGTTTCAGCCAAAACAAGACAACAATTTCCAGGAAACAATATTCCCGCATGATTTTCGAGCTGACGAGGATGAATCTTAAAAATGTAGAACATGTGTTTTGTGTAGAAGGGTCCAAATCGAGTATAAGCTAGACGATATCCAAAATGAAGTACGTTTTAGGAGATCTAGACGATTTTCTAACCTAGGTTTGCCCATATTTTCTGTTGTGGCCGATTTCTAGAGCATTCCAAATTGTATTTGTTGTAACAACTCAATATTATTCTATGATTGCATTCTAGCTCCATGAGATTGTTAGTATTAGATGGCATCCTCAGTTCTTAGGAAATGATTTGCAAGGGATTTGATGTTATCTCTTTAGCTAACAATTCCTTTGAACTTGTAATTATTATATATGACGAAAAATTTCCATGAAGGGGGGAGAAATGATTATGTTGTAATATAATGATAACATTTTGCTGAGAATAGAGTATTATTACAGTTTACTTGTTATGATGCACTTGTAATCTAAAACTTTAACTGATTAATACAATTCTCATCTTCTGGAACATGGTGTTGTGATCAATGTGTGAGAGTGATTCTTAGTTAAATCCTTACAACCCAGATGGCAAGGGCCCACCAGCTGGAGCGTATGGCTTCTGTATACTAGTTTGGTAACTTATTTTCAGTTTGATAGATTACTTGCAGTAGTGTTTGTGTTTACATTTCCATCTTTCTAGATTAGATTTTCAGCTTCGAACCCTAGAATTATAACTTTGCATTTTTAGACTCCTTTACTTTCCTGTAGTGTGAAGATTGTTCTTAGATTCTTAAATGGTCACAGTAATTATAATCTCTTGAGTTTTGGATTAATTATTTCAGAAAGTGCAGAGATGTTTAACTTCTAAGTAAAATATTGTACCTCGAGCTACAAGTGAAATCAGACCCAAGGGACTAATAATTGGTTTTAATCTAATCTTTAGATTTCCATCATTTGGGATCATAGAATTAGTATTATACGGTTTGAGTTTGTCAACATAAGTTTTGTGTGCAAGTGTGTGTGTGTGTGTGGATCATTACTCTTTCTTCTACCCTTCTTTTAGTTTAATTAGCATGTTGTTTTGAGTGGAGATAAATCTCATTGGGGGTTGAATGATAACATTGAGTTTGATTTTTTTATGTGAACGTCATGTACCTCACAATGAAAGAAGCATAACTTGCTCCCTTTAAAACTTTGCATTGTTACTAATCTAGGAGGATCTAAGGAACACTCACAGATGTTCAGGAGGATTTGAAACACTCACAAAGGTCCCAAGGGATTCATAAAATCTCAAAATTAGACTGTCTCAAAATTTTGTGAAAATTCAATTATTGCATAGATCTCGTCCTCATATTTCCAATGGCACAAATGGCGCCTCAAACAGAGTTCATATGCAAAATTTATGGCCAATCAAAGTTCAAGTCAACCCAGGAAAAATTCAAATTAAAATGATGATGTCAACATAGTACATGGTGACGTCGGCAGTGAGATGTGGAACATGTCCATATAGTAGAGTGATGTGGAACATGATTAGTTGGTAACTAAGTTGGCATCCATACCATACAAGTGGTCCAATGATGTAATGACATGTGGCATAGGAGAGCCAACGAGAAGTTGTCATGTGGCATAGGAGAGCCAATGAGAAGTTGTTATGTGGCAACTTCCCATTGGCCAATAATGGTTTTTAATGTATTGTGAAATTTTGAAGTCAACGAGATTTGACCCCATGACCTTCGTGACCACCAAAGTCTTAACATAGCCTTCATAACCAACATACCACACATTATCACTTAACCATTGTATGGCATGTATTATATTTGTATTTGTATTAAAAAAAAATTGGGGGTATGTATTATATTTATATTTGTATCAAAATTCATTTGGGGGTAGAAAGGAACCGAGGGTTAATCCCCTGTCCCTTTCCTATTACCACGTGAGTATACCTTAGTCCGCAGAGGGATTAACATGAATATTGCGTGGGAGTTTTTTTGGCATATATATATATATATATATATATATATATATATAACCACCAATAGATTGTTAACCATATGCCATATATAATATGGTTTTGTAACCATATTAAAATATATACCAACGGAATATGATATGAATAAGAATAGAACCCAGAACCTCTGCTAGAATAGCAGATGGTTCTAACCAATGTGCCACTAAACCAGATATAGCAGAGATTCTGCCTAAATTAGTAAATAAGTTGCAGCCAAATGTGGAGGAGGTTTTGGAGGCCACCCTATATATTGGGAATGAATTTCAATGTAATGATATATTCCAAGGCTTTGTACACACATTCAAATCAAGGTTTTTTCCTTGTAATGCATGCCAAAGTTACATGGCATATGAGGTAACACTGTAAAGCGTGCCAAATAGTACCATGACAAATTTTCTAGTATTTTATATTAAGTTTGCACGATTTTTTGCGAGGAATTCAACGGTGTACTCTATTTATGCATTTGAGTAGTGGATTTTCGAAGTGTCTTCAAATTGTATTTTTGTAATCCTATATTGTAATGTAATTTGGAATTTTGAGATGATGAAGAACAATCATGCTATTTAAAGGGACTTTGAAGATGCAGTGATGCATGCCATTTACATATGTATTTGAGTTCTTTTATTTTATGTTGTGTCATCTCATTTACATTTCAAGTTACTCATCAATATTATTGAGTTTTTAGACAAATAAGAAATTCACATGACCTTTTGCAAATGGTCAAGCGATCTTCATTTATATTCCCGAATCTGGTCATATGTTTTAGTATCTACATATGAACTAATTGACATCTAAGGATTTTTTGGCCTGAATTAGTATCGGAGTTTGTTGATATTTAAGGATCAAGTTGGTATCAGAACTCCTGTGGTATTTTCAAATCAGTTACCCAGTGAAGATCATCTCCTTTTATTTTTTCAATTGTTAGTGTGTGAAGTAGAGTAATATTTTATATGCTTTCTTTTCTTTTTGCAATTACAAGAATAGTGTCAGTTGAAGGTGGGAATGAGATTTTCTCTAAGAATTGCATACATGAATGCTCAGGAATTGCTTGAGTGAAAGATTGTATCCTATGCCATCAAAGCACTTTCTTGTTTTGCTACCCAATGAACAATATTCTTGCAATTTTCATAGTCCTAGTCAATGTTATGAGCGTAGTTTATTTTCCATCGATTAGATAGTCATTCATGTTCTAGTATCTGCACATACATTGTTGGCATATATAAGCTTACACCTCTGGATTGATGATTTAATGATCAACAATTAAGTTAATTAATTTTCTCAGAATTTTTGGCATCATTGTTGGGGAGATGCTACAAGAGATTAGAAAATAGGTAGGTTTTTTTCATAAGTTTCATGTTTTGTGTGTAATTTATCTACAATTGCAACTTGGGGGAGGAGAAGAGGTAAGACACAAAGTTCCCTTACTTCAGAAATTTTCAAGGAGTTCTAGCCCAATGCATTCACTTCAGTGAGTTTCTTTGAAGCCTCATTGTTTCCTTTTATGCAAGTGTCTTTTATTTTGATTTGATTCATGGAAAGGAAGAATATAACTCATGTCAACAGATAACTTGGTGATGGCAGGGTCTAAGTAGTGTGAGGGCATCCAAGTACATGATGAGTTTTTTCTTTGAAATTGTTTTCTTTTAGCAAATTTCAATTATTTTAAAATAGAAAAGTTTTTTATTTGGATTTGTAAGATCCCCCCATATGCTAATCCTTGTGCAATACATGACCTACCATCCAACAAAATAAGGATGCTAAATACCTTATGGAGCAAAGGAGAAAATGCTACTCCAAGAGATCTCTCAAATCCTGACAACCATTAGAACCATATTTGCATCTCAAGAGGAACATATCCTTGCCTCAATAAAAAACATAATTGCATCTTAGGAGCAAAGGATCCATGAGAAACATTAGGAAAATTATCTAGATCATCCTTACAAATTTGCAAAGGATACCAAAGAACCATGGACAACATTCAATAGAGAACATACATGGGAATATGAGATTGAAGAATCCCTAGCAAGTTCGTGTTCAGACCGTTTGTGCAAAAGACAAATCCTCGAAGATCTACAAGGTATGACAAAGGAGGACATGCAAACCAGTACTAATGATAAATAAAGCCAAGGGAATGATGATAACACTGAACTTTGGTTCCAGACAATCATCATGCCAAAATACCACTCCATTCTCCTTATTTGGAACCATATCAATCAAAGCATATGGTCCCTCATATTCTAGTACCTATCCAAGTATATTTTTCAAACTTGAATATGAGTTCGTGTGTAATATTGTTGCACACATGGATTCATTGGAAGTTATCCTACACTTGAGGGGAGGGATTCTTTTCTAATTAGAGTAGGCTAGTGTAGAAGAATAAATAAATAAATGAAATAGTAAAGATAAAATAGGTCTAGTTGTGAAAACCGGTTTACTTGCACAACTGGACATGAGTCTTGCTTGAAAACCAAGATTCTTGGCATGCAAGATTCACAATAAGTTTTGTAAGTTCATTTTGGTTCAATCCTGTATTATGGTTCTTCAAAATCATTTGTGTTTTTCTCATGTCGGATGATTTGGGATTCCTTAAGCCCCACCTTCTAACAAATCTCATCCCATTAACTCTGGCACATCATCTGGGATCAAGATTAGAGATGTTTATAAGTACCTTGAGGCATGCATTCCTTAATGGTAGCTTCTCTCTCTATCAACAAAGGGAATGCATCAATGTCCCTTGACTAATGGATTCTATAGGTGTTCGACTCCAACACATCCATTCACACCAATTAGAATGTACTTTTGTACCTTGATGCCCGTTGACATTAATCATGGGTCATCTTGCATTGGTTAACGATTTACATTATTGATCAGTAATCCAATGATTTCTTTCTATGTTCGAATTCAAGCAAATTTATTCACATAGATTGAATTGTACGAATATGGGATATGGACAAGGAGTATATGGTATTATGATCCTAATAAAAAACTTGCAACAATTCATTTTCTTGTTATAAATTTTCTTTAGCAGTCACTTCCAATAACCACTTATTCAATATTTCCATGATCCTATTCTACAAAAAAGAAAACATTTCAGAATAAAGTCAATTACTTCTTTTGCGACATAGAATCAGAGAGGCAAAATAAAATTTTATTGTTTTCAGCAGTTGCTTCCAACATCAATATGCAAGGCCTCATCTTCAGTTGATCAGAATTTATATTTGATTTAGTTCTTCTGATAAATCAAGATCAAATATTTTCATAGTTCCATTTCCAAATCTTAGCATGTGGATTATTAGTACAATTATAGTAAAGATTTAATGTATAAATTCCCCTCTATTATTGTCATCATTTCAACATTCCAAGATGGTGTTATGTATGTGATCAAAATCACATTTCTCCAACAACATCTTCAACATTCATAATTTGGCAGTTTCATCAACTATATGCAGTCCATAACCATTACCTTCAGTATTTACATGATCTCTATATTTGTTAGAGGATGACCTGTAACAAACTGGTTGAAGTCTTTCTTAGAATGTAGAGTTTTTTAAGCTCCATAATAAGAGTCTAGGGCTACCCATGCAACTCTAGTCTCTTCTCTCCATCACTCCATAGGACTACATCAACACCATCAATAATTTTGTGTCATTATTTGTGTAACAACCAGTCTCAACATCAACAATTGATTACTTTCAACATCAACACTCAGTTCATTCAATTGGCCCAGTGCAATTCACAACAACTTCAGGTTTACTTTCTCTCTCTATGATAATCAATTCCATCATACATTGTGGTGAGAAAACTACATCAAGGTAAAACTTGAGGTAACATTTCAACTCTTTAATTTTTCTAGTTTATCTATAACATGGAAAATTTAAACCACATTTTCCTTGAGCTCTTTTTGGATTCTTGAAATTCTTGTGATTCTATATTCTAACCCTATCCTACCTTACACTTACATCCATTATTCTCTTATTCATTTCCCTCGTCCCTTCACCAATGTATGGATTTAATTCAACCACATTCTATAATTATTAGACTATTACTCCATGATCTTCTCTCATGCATGATAATTGTATTGAATGACCAACCATTACAATCATTATTACTCTCATTTCAAATTCCTGTTATTTCGAATCACTTGGAGGATTCAAAATAAGATCTAAATTTGCTCAGCCTCTGTCCCCCAATTTCTAAATTTCCCCACTGGCACTAGAAATTGCTCAAAGTAGAGTGCCTGTGTGTATCCTCACACATTTGGAATCATGGGACAAGGGACATGGGAAACCTATTTCTATTTGTAGGATATTATAACAAGAACTTCTTTGTGTGGAACACAATACTGGAAAAGGGAGTTGGTACAAGAATCTAAAAATTTGGGCATTTAGAGATCATTGAAAATAGTTGTATTGCTCCAATCATTAACTGCTATCTTGCAATAGTCATGATTCCATGGGTTGAAGTTGTATTGATACTCTCTTGATTATTAAAGAAGGCGGATCATTTGTAACTTTGTAATATGTATTGATGTTTTATTTGTGTTTTCTCATTGCATTTGGGATGTACTATACTAAAATGATCCTTATCTCTATGATTTCCAAATGTGTTAGTTCAAGTATTTGTGAAGGATCTAGAGCTTACAGATGCATTTCCATGAATTTGAATAAACCAATGATTATTATCATTTTGCAAAACCAACCATGTCTCCAACCGGGCCAAGTTATTCCAAGTTGCATAAGAACGATAAAACAATTAAAAATCAAATATGTCAGAGATTGAGATTTTGGACGAGTATATAAAGCATGAGAATATAGCATCGAAAACAATTCCCAACTACAAGAGAAAATTTCCCAATGGATAAATAGGAATAAGAAGCTTCAGATACAAGTACCACTCAGTTAACTCGTTGATTTATGCCATGCCAACAAGGCTACCAAAACTAATACTCCAACAAACTTCTCTTGGACGAAGCAACATTCCAAAGAAGCCTCCTTCATGCTTTTGGTAATAGAAACTATCTTGCATGTTTTCCTTGATTAACAAATTTAACAATGGATTCTTGATTTATGGTGCTTTCTCCTTAGAAGAATTAAGAAAGAAAGTAGGTAACCTTTATGCTTTTTTTCTTCTAACATTGTCATTTATATTACCCTCCAAGGATAAATTGCCAACACATTATCCCTCGACGTTGGCATTCCTTTCTCCTCTGATGCCACTCAAAGTATTATAAATGAGCAGTGCTAGACTTATGCCTATAACATGTGTTGGTTAAACAATCATCCCCTTTTCCATTAGACACAACCAAAAATCCTCAGAACCGTTCACGACATTGATCTTTCCCCTAACTTTAGTGGATTCGTATACCTTTTGGAAAGGAAAATTTTCACCCGAAACAAAATTGCTACATGTACCATTCTAGAAAACTTTTTTATTGGAATATAACCTCCCCAAAATCCTCTCTTATACCGTATTAAAATCGTAAGAACCATCTCAGAATGAAGCTGCAACAACTTAGCAAATACCAACTATGAAAAGGAAATCGTGTTGGATCCACTTAAGGCCTTTTATGTGGTTGATTCAAAACACCTTGATATCTATTGCTAAAGGCTACAAAAAATATGCCTTCACCTTTCTTTGCATGCATTGATATTCAAATTTCAAACAAAGGTCAAAACAAACCTTTTGTTTCTTTGCCAACTAAGACAAAATTCCAATTAAATCATCCTTTATGTCAAGCAATCTCAGCATGAATTCGCTTCAGGAGATTTTCTTGGTAAGAATATCAAGGCTTTAAGTGTGGATACTCATGTAGGTTACAGTTTTAGGCTTGTTAGTATTGGAAAGAACACCAACAACGGGAATTCGACCACCTCTTGCTTGCAACAACTGATATTTTGGGTTTTCTTCCTCAATAATCTGTCAACTCTATACAGTGTTTCTCCTGTGTAAAACTTGTTGTTGTTCCTGTAATATCTTAATTGAGTGATACCAATGGAACAACAACAGTCTTACCAAATATATTACACAATGTAGCCTTACCAGATGTTGTTTAACACAAGAAATGGCACAAATCAGTGAAGACACCTGGAGATAAAAGTACCATCCCATGTTAACATATCAATCACTAAATGATACAGTTGGAGGTATTGAGAAATTTTTTACCCAAATTCTGACATATTTTGGTACTAGGACATCAACTACATTTATATCTATATCTTGTTTGCACGAGGACATACAAAATCTAAGGCATGGGGGAGACATCATGCCTCCAATTTGATGTTATTTTCATTTCCAGTGAACCCCTTTTGACTTAATAAAACTATCCCTTTCACCACAATTATCACTCTTTCCATTACATTTTCCTTGTAAAGGTCATTTGAGGGATCATAAGGTAATTTCATTTGTTTATTAGCGTTTTTCCATTGTTTTTTGTTGAGATTCAACAAGAAGATCCTAGTGAAAATTATGCACCTACACTAGGATGGAACCTCAGGCTATTTTTAGGTGGAAGTCTATTTTTAGATGATGAGCAAATTATATTTATAGATGATGTATATTTATAGATGGTGAGCGAATTCTATTTATAGATGTATGTCGACTATTATTATCCCTTAATAATAGTTGGACAATAAATATTAGTCTATTCTCAAGTAGCACTTGGAAATAGTTAACTGAAGTGGCAAATCAGTTAGCTATAGGAAATTCAAGTTCAAAGGTTGACTGATGGGACATGCAAGCCGAATTAGTTGTAACTGAGTGATTTGAAGTTGTAACAAAGTTATATGTGTATTTATGTGAGTTGTAAAGTAGTTTAACTCGGTTAAGTGAGTTAAGCTTAGTTGTACTAGTTGTAACTGAACTTACACTAGTGAGAGATCAGCAAATTAATTATTAATTAATTCACAATCAATGATCTCACATGCAACTAAAGATTTACCACTGTTAACTACATGCATGTCAAATCCAGTGGAGACCCAGTTGAGATAACAGGTGAAAGGGACAGTTTGACTACCAGTTGTGACATTAGTGAGTGCACTCATGCATCCACACACACATTGGATGTGCCCATGAGGATTGCGCAGCCTGGGCAAGAGGAATTCATTCATTGCATGGATTTCCATTAGCAGGGATTGTGCAGAGGAGGCAAGTTGTCTGGAAGCAGTAAATTGGCACGTGAATTTGTCAATTTTTGTATGGCAGTGTGAGACGATTGTATATTGTACTGAGAGCTCTTGGATTAGAGTTTTGTATGAGATTGTTTCATGATCCATGATATATACATAATATATGATAGTGGGGTTTTTAGCTTTATGCTTTCTCGGTAAAAACATCTGTGTTATGTGTGATTGATCTTTCTTCTTGATATTGCAATTGGCAATCGTGTTTTAAATTCCGCAAGAATATTTGTAGAAGTGATTATGTATTTAACAATGGCATATAATTGTTAGATCAGGAGAATCCAGGCAATACATAATTTATATTAAAATTTCTACATTTTTAATGAATTACGAAGGTTAAGAGTTTTTTTTATGTCTAATGATGATTTTGCCTAGGTTGAGATCCTATAACACATATATGGATCTGATAACCCACCTCCATGTTTGGCATATCTAAGCAACTTCAGGAGAAATTCTAGAGCCTGGATTTTGTTTTTAACCCTCTCAATATGGATCCTTGTTATTCAAAACATACCTAGGTCGATTCTCCAAGCCTCCATGTCATAGTTAAAGTTTCAGCCAAAACAAGACAATAGTTTCTAGGGAACAATATTCCCGCACGATTTTCGAGTTGATGAGAACGAATCTTGAAAATCTAGAATATGGGTTATGTGTAGAAGGGTCCAAATTGAGTACCTTTAGAGTTGATTCCCAAAATGAAACATGGTTTGGGAGATCTTGACAATTTTCGAACATGGGTTTGCCCATATTTTGTATTGTGGTTGATTTCTAAAGCATTCCAAATTGTATTTGTTGTAACAACTCAATATTATTCTACGATTGCATTCTAGCTCCATGAGATTGTTAGTATCAGATGGATTCCTATGTTCTTAGGAAACAATTTGCAAGGGATTTGATGTTATCTATTTAGCAAACAATTCCTTTGAACTTGTAATTATTATATATGACAGAAATTGCCATGAAGGGGGGAGAAATGATTATGTCGTAATAGAATGATAACATTTTGCTGAGAACATAGTATTATTAAAGTTTACTTGTTCTGATGCACTTGTAATCTAAAACTTCAACTGATTAATACAAGTCCGATCTTTTGGAACATGGTGTTGTGATCGTTGTGTGAGAGTGACTCTTAGTTAAAGCCTTACGACCAAGATGACAAGGGCCCACTAGCTAGAGCATAAAGATTTTTCATACTAGTTTGGTAACTTATTTTTAGTTTGCTAGATTTCTTGCAGTAGTGTTTGTGTTTACATTTCCATCTTTCCAGATTAGTTTTTCATCTTTGAATCCCATAATTATAACTTTGGATTTTTAGATTCCTTTACTTTCCCGCAGTGTGAAGAGTGTTCTTAGATTCTTAAATGGTCACAGCAATTAGAATCTCTTGAGTGTTGGATTAATCATTTCACAAAGTGTAGAGATGCTTAACTTCTAAGTAAAATACTATACCTCGAGCTACAAATGAAATCAGACCCAAGGGACTAATAATTAGTTTTAATCTAATCTTTAGATTTCCATCATTTGGGATTACAGACTTAGTATTATAGTGTTTGAGTTTGTCAACATAATTTTTGTGTGCAAGTGCGTGTGCATGGATCGATCATCTTTCCTCTATCCTTCGTTTAGTTTAATGAGCAAGTTGTTTTGAGTGGAGATAAATGTCATTGGGGGTTGAACGATAAAATTGAGTTTGATTCTGTTATGTGAATGGTGTGTACCTCATAGTGAAAGAAACATAACTTGTGTCGTTTAAAACTCTGCATTGTTACCTAGTGAAGATCATCTCCTTTTATTTTTGCAATCGTCATTGTGTGAAGTAGAGTAATATTTTATATGCCATGTTTGCTTTTTGCAATTACAAGAACAATGTCACTTGAAGGTGGGAATGAGATTTTCTCTAAGAATTGCATACGTGAACTCTCAAGAATTGCTAAAGTGAAAGATTGTAGCTTGTGTCAACGGAGTACTTTCTTGTTTTGTTGCCCAATGAACAAGATTCTTGCAATTTTCATAGTCTTAGTCAATGCCAGGAGCATAGTTTCTTTTCCATGGATTATATAGTCATTCATGTTCTAGTCTTTGCACATACAGTGTTGGCATATCTAAACTTACACCATTGGATTGATGATTTAATGATCAACAATTAAGTTAATTAAGTTGCTCGACAATGTCTTCGATGGATTATGGAAGGAGATCAAAGTCAAGGGCTCGACATAGATCGAGCACGTTCAAATGGATAAGTCCAGGCCTTAGGAGTTTTTTTATGGGGATTTTGAAGGACATCGAAGGAAATATGGTGTCTATGTAGTCCTATTTCTTTCACAACGTCACTTGTTATCTTTTTCCAATGGATTAGGGTTTGGATCCAATACTTGGAAAAGGTGAAGGCTATCCTATTGTTGATGGAGATTGTAATGGAAAGAGATATTCAAGATTTATAGATCTTCAAGGATTCTCTGTTAGTGATCAATTGGATTACAGATCAGAGCAAGAAATTGAATTTGTCTTTGGATCATCTCATTAGGAGGGTTAAGGAGCTATTCTACATATTGGGGAACTTGTCTTGTTGTCTCGCCTGTTGTGTATTGAATGTTATTGCAAATGGATTGTCAAAGAGAGTTGTGAATGCTCCAGTAGGCCTGTTGGAGATCATAGAGTCTCGAAACTCTGAGCATGATGTAATGTCTGCTAGACAATTTTTTTCTTGATATTATGTTCCCTTTTCCTTTAATGGATTGACTCGTGTCTTTGTACTCTTTGATGTTAAGAGGCCATTATAGGTGTATAATTTTGTTTGGTTTCTAGTTTGGAACCCACTTTGAGCATTATCACTATAGAACCAATTGATTTTCAGTCCCTGGTTAGAGATATGGAGCTTTAAGATCTTCTTTTCTTAAACATATCTTGTTTTGATTAGTGAGCTAGCAGTGGTTTATTTTTTTGGTTTTGATGTCTTTCAAACATTGTTTTAAATGTCGTTTCGTACTTTTTATTTGAAATAAAGGAAATTGTGACTTTTTCTTGAAAGAAAAAAAGAAAATAACAACAATTAAATTTACCAACCAATCAACCAAACTTTAATGACAATCTCTTATTTCTTTTATTATTATATTTTTATAAATTTTAAATAATTTACTATTGTCCTTTAACCTTTTCTATTTTAAATAATTTCCTACTATCCTTTGGCCCATGGCTTTTTCAATATTAAATATATAACTTTGTTATCTTTGTATCTCATCTTCAAGTCCTTTACGAGTCCTAACTCATTGATTCGATAAGGTTTCATGATAGGATAAATAACTCATCACGCTCTATCTCAATCTCTAAATATACTAAGTGTTGTTGCATTCTTTTGCCCCCATTTCCAATTGAAGAATAATGGAAAAGGCAAAAGAGGGAAGGACTTTGAGAGGGCTTCTGTGTATGACACTAGAAAGTAAAAAACAAACTTTTACATCTTCTTTATTTAGGCAACGAATCCAAGACACTCGCGTTCTATGCATCTATGTCTCACCTTTAAACCACTTTATCAAATACTTTAACAATTCGTATTATTCTATGTTATATTTTATTTTATTTTATTACACATTTATGCCAAATAAGGTTTTGACTTATATTATATTTTGGTTTATATTTTTAGTTTGTAATGTCATGTGAAAAGCGTTTTTCCCAATAAATTTGTCATAATTATCACAATATAAATTCTCGTTTTCGTGAAAACTTGTGAAAAGACACAAAGCAATTTTTTTTTCAAATTCAATAAGTTATAAAATTGTTACCCTTGGGATTGTAAAATTGTTGCATGACAATTCCTTTTTTGTCTCTCTCGTGACCCACAAAATATATCATCACTACCCCATCCCATCCTTTTCCCTCAAATAGAAAGCAATTTTCATAGAGTTTCCATTTCCAAATTTAAAAAGTCTTATTAAGCATCTAATTAGAAACTCACTACCCCACCCCCATCCTTTTCCCTGAAATAGTAAACAATTTTCATAGAGTTTCCATTTTCAAATTTAAAAAGTCTTATTAAGCAACTAATAGAAACTAAGGCCAATTGCAATACCTTACTCTTAATTAGTTTGATAGGGGTATAACTAAGTTTTATGGTAGAAGTAATGTAGATTTATGAGTAGTTGGCCATACCTTATATGTGTGTGTGAGACGAAGTACAAAGATGGTTGTTCAGCTTTTGTTGTCACACAAAAGGAAAATAAATAGAACCAAAATTAAGAAATAATAGTAATAAACAAACCTTTATTGATATTCAAAATTGGATGCAATGTTTACTTGCCTCTTCGAGGGGGAAACCTCCTACATGAGCATAGCTCCAAATATAATAATATTCATTTGACAACCAACTACATGTCTTCCACTACAATATATAGTTTCTAATTGACTACAACCCTAACCACCTAGCGGACCTCCATCAATGAGGTGTTGACCTCTAACGAGTGGACATTCTTTAATTAAACAACTTACATTTATTGATTTCATACTCTACTACCTTGTGTGGCCTTATTTAATAGAAATGGCCCTTAATACATTTAAGTAATAATCTGTTTTACTAACTAGGGGAGTTAGGGTGGGACCTTCACAAAAAATACCATTTAAGATGAGCCAAAAGGAAGGGCATTGTATTGAAGAAAGAGGGAGTTGAATGGGGTATAGGTATGAATCAAGGGGATGGCTAGGTTGGTCCTAGTAGGAAATGTATGCTTTCTTAAGCAAAGAAACAAGATGATAGGAAAGTTTTCTTTGGAAAACAAATGACTATTCAAGGGGCCCTTAAAAGAAGCTAATCACACTC
>SNQJ01S0196349.1:0-17414 GCA_010110895.2 Picea sitchensis
ATAAACAAATAAAAAAAATGCTATAAAAAAAATTACATAATGAAATAACTATTGTAAAACAATTAAAAAATGAAACTATGATACAACAAAATGTCTAAGTACATAATTACATAATGAATGAAATAATGCAAAACTGAAATAAAAGAGAATGGTTAGAGATATGTTACAACCATCCATGCAATGGATGTAATGAATCCACCAACGTCTAAAACATCCTTGTCCATGATGACTCACAAAAGATTTCTTCGACCCATTACATTATAATCTCACGCAGGGGAGCAAAAATTCCATTACAAAAATAAGTGATGAAGGCCAAAACTGCCTTGCAGAACCAGTAAGTCTCTGAGTTGGTAGCACCTGATGGTTCATATCTTCATGGTACATGGAGTTGATCCCCTAGTTGAAATAAGTGGTCAACATCTGGCTCCACATGGGGACTGTGTTTGATCTTCACTTGGGAAGGAGAGCATACGAGAATCCAGAATATACAAAACAGAGTGCTCACCAATACCCAACATAAATACATGTATAAACAAATAAAAAAAATACTATAAAAAAAATTACATAATGAAATAACTATTTCAAAACAATTAAAAAATGAAACTATGATACAACAAAATGTCTAAGTACATAATTGCATAATGAATGAAATAATACAAAATTGAAATAAAGGAGAAGGGTTAGAGATACGTTACAACCATCCATGCAATGGATGTAATGAATCCACCAACGCCTGAAACATCCTTTTCCATGATGACTCACAGAAGATCCCTTCCCAAGTTTTATCAACTTGGAATTTTTTGTGAGAAAGAACCAGTCAAGAATCATGCTCCTTCCTCCATCCAACCAAACATTGGAATATGACAAGCCGTGTAAACTTTTAATATTTTTTTGCTCATGACTATCAATGTGGAAGGCCAACCAATACTCATAATGATATGAAAATGTTAAACTGAAGTTGCCTTCCATTTTCCCATTATTTTGTACAAAGTCATATTTTGGTTGAGAGGTCGAAAATGAACATGTCAAAAGAACCATTGCACTTCTTTCCTCAAGGTCGTCAAGGTTCTCCTTCAAAGAGATTGGTTCCTCGAGAGGAGGGTGGGGACTTGAATTATCCAGATATTCAACAATTTCCAATTCAAATTCATTTATCTCCTCAAAAGATGGGTTACTGACTCATCCATGGATTCATCCGTAATTTCCCTATGAACTTCCCTATCTTTTTCACTATGAAGCTCAAGTTCAAGGGGGTATGAATATTCAATATAAGTCTCAGTAAGGTTAGCTTCCATGATTTCCAATTGATCTTCCATGGCCATAAACTGTTCATTCATGGCTTCACACTATCTAGTATGGGCCAACTGCATGGCCTCACACTATTTAGTATGGGCATACTGCATGTTCAAAATGATTTCTTTAAGATCCTCAATGGGACATGGTGGAGAGTCCATCATTATAACTGGAATGGTAGTCTCAATATCTAGAAGATTCTTCTTCTTCCGTTTTTTCGTAAAAGCATCAACTAATTCATTGTAAGTTTCATGATGATCATCCCCAAATCTCTTCAAAAAGGCATGCAACAAATCTCGTATGGTCTTAAAATTATTATCCTCATAATCATGAAACCAATAATGAACATATCTCGGAACAAGAGTCCAGGAAAAAATGTCATTAGAACATCTTCATAAATAGGTGGATCCAACCAATCATCAATCAACTGCCCAAAGGCTCTGACATGAGCCAAAGCATCACCATAATCATAAAAATCAGACAAATTTCCAATAAAATCATCAAATATATCATGAGGATAACCAACAATTCCTGAAAAATCAAAAGGTTTATAAAACTTTTCACTACCCATTGAAAAAGAAAAGGTCTAGGATGCAAAAGATTACTAAGGACCCAACGAGAAGAAAAACATGCTAACTTCATCCAAAAACTTTTTCAAGTTCAAGGATGAAGCAAAACAAGTCGTGAGTTCCTTCTTGAAGAATACCGTGTCAAATTATTTTAAGGTGGAGTCACCAGATGACGGAGTTTATCAAACAAACAAAAGCATCAAACAAAGCAAAAACAAGAAGGAAAACAAAAGTTAGATTATTAAGTTGAAACAAGAATTGGATATCAATGAGTGCTTCTCCTCCAAGACTTTCAAGCAACCTACAAGGATTGGCCCTTGTAGTATCCTTCAAAGATATTTTAAAATGGAGTCGCCACTTGGAGAGTAAGCAAACATTGAAAAACCAACCCAAGTTAAAAAATTTAGGACTTAAGTTTATTACTTAGTTTTTAAAGAATAAATCAGTTATGTCGTTAAGGCCAAGGATAAAAGACTTATCCTCGGAAATGACGCCAGAGATGTTGTCATCCTTATACACACTTGCAAGCATGAGCTAATTCCAACTCACTTAGTGTGTCCTTGGAGGCACAATGCCTAGGTTCAAATCCCATTGTCACCTCAACTTGAACATCTTCCGTCTAGACTTAATCCTAGGGAATCCAAGGGGGGTAGACCCTAGTTATTAGATGAAGTTTAAAGTTAAATTCTAGGAGTTGGTTTTAATTAGTTAATGGTTTGGGGGAATCTAGCCTATATGAGAGGCAAACAATGCAAAGTGCAATAATTCAATGCAAAGACAAGCCCCTTTCCTAAGACAACTAAGACTAGTGCCTAAGGTTGGGCAAGGGGTCAACTAAAGTTAAAGGAGTTTAGAATCTACATAAGATTACAACTAGATTACAAAGAATGACTTTACAAGATTTACAATTAGAACTAGATACAAATAAATGAGATAAACACTTATCTACAAAGCTAAGAACATCTAAAGATACAATTATACAACCATGGACAAGAAAGGAAACAAGCACTAACTTGAAACACTTGATTGTGTAGGGAGATAAAGATTGCTCAAAGGAAAATATTACACCAATACATCAAGCCAACAAACCCAAACAATAGAGTGCCTCCGCAAGATGCACAACTCTAAGGGGTTGCTTCGATGGCATCCACAAGTACACAACAACAAACCCAAACAATGAAATTGCCTTCAAAGGTTGCTCAACTTTAAGGGGGTTGAGCCAATAGAGCAAACACAACTCAAAATTAAATGACAATGCTCACAAGAAGCCTCCAAGGGCAAGGGCACAAATTTAGTTCATCTAGTTAACATCCACAAGTGCTTAAAGTAAATTGCATGAAAAGTAATGGAATTGACAAGTGTTGCAAGATTACTTAAGCATAAACCATAAGATATGTAAATGAAAGGGTCCAAAGGTTGTAGTGGATTAATTAGGATTATTAAGTTGTTAAATTAGAGTATGAATACTAAACTAAGTGACAACCCCAAAAATCCCCCCGCTTGCACCAAAAAGTTGTTGGGTGCTCAATAAGTGAGGCAAACAAGGGCCCACCCTAACTCCATGGGTCAAACCAAGAAAAGAAGTACTCCCGGGAAGGACGCCAAGCATCGTGAGATCGTCCCCAATTTAGCACCTCCCGTTGTTTCCTTACAATTATTGTTTTAGATGGAAACGTTGGGTCAGTAGAGGGTGACCTATTAAGCTAGGTTGATTTTAGGCCCTAAGAGACTAAGGTAAAGTGAGTTAAGATAGTTTAAGTTAGATTAGATTAGTTGAAGGTGTTTGCAAAAAGGTGTTTGTGTAGAGAGTATGCTTGCAAAGTAAAAGTACTTGAAAGATAGACTTGACAACTAAAGTACTTGAAAAGTAAATTGCAAGAAACTTAAATGCTTGAAATAAACCACAAGATTATATAACGCTCACAAGATTTCAAGACATGAAAGTAAAGTACTTAAATATATAAACTTGAAAGAGCATGAAGTACTTGAAATAAATTTGCAATAAGTAAAAGTACTTGAATGTAAATAACTTGAAATAACAAAGTACTTGAAAAATAAATGACTTGCAATGAAAGTAAAGTATATGAAAGAATTAAATGATCATGCGTCCTTGGGCCTAAAATAACACACAATTATAACTTCTTAGATTTAGATTTATTTTAGACCATTAAACATGTGAAAAGGAAGCGAAAACATGAACTAATCTAGCGCCTTATGATTTTGGGTGTTGGCTTAGCCAAGCTCACTCTAAGGTGTAGGCAAACAAGATAAAGTAAAAATGATTGAAAGGAAACTAAACTAAACAACCTCAACAAATTGTACAAGGTGGAGGAAAAACCCTTCCGATTTTGTTACTGCAAGTGATTCTAAAGAACTTGAAAATAAAACTGAAAGTAAAACCTATTCCTAAACCTTCTCTAATAACAAATTGGGGCAAACAAATAAAAATGACTTGTTGAAAATAAACACTACTTCCTAGCTTTATGATTTTGGGGGTTGGCTTTGTCAAGCACTCACCAAGATGTAGGCAAATAATAAAAGAAAATTGCAGAAAATTAACAAGAGAGAAGTGCAAGTCATTTGGAACTCTCTTGGACTTCTTACAATGACTTTAGAAAGAAAAAGAAAGGAAGATCATTTGGTTACTAACTTTACAAGAAGGTTAATACTTTAGCTTTAAAAGTGACTAAATGGTGATCCATGTGGGTATTGGTGGCCAACCACCTTTTTCCAAATGGCTCAAAATAGCTTTACGACAATTTTGACAATTTACTATTTTTAGCGAGGTTTTAACTTGGAGCCATTTGAGGGCCTAAATGAAGGTTTCGAGATCGAGGTTATCAATCAAAGGTGAGTGGAGCCTCAAAAATGAATCTCCCGGCTTGATACCTTTCCAGCGAGCTATCCCTGCATACAAATGGAGATGGTATGCAAAGTTACGACCCAGGAAGTTGATAACTCACTTACTTACCCAAGCGGGGCCCACATGACTTTTGGCTTCATCTCCTAGGGTTGGTTTTGTCTGGAGACTTTGGCATTCCCGTTTATTGTAAAGGTCCTTCAGAGCCTGGTAGTAATCTTCTTGCGAATGCACGTTGCCGTCACATTTCTTCTTAGAGATAAAATTTTCACCATTGGCCGAGGTCTTTCAATACGTATTTTTTACAGTCTCGTACATTTCTTTGATTAATGGGAAATGGGTGTATTACCCTATATATACTGTATTTATGTGTGCATTGCAATTTCTGTTATATTATTGAATATACGCAATATCTACATTGCATTTTCTTTATTATATCTCGCTCTCATTTTGTGCGTAGTCCGGATCGATTGGTATCGAGCAAGCGCTCTTGATACGTTTATTGATGCATGTCTCAAGAGGTCAGTATGAGGTTGGGTCTCGAGCTTGTCTCTCTTGAGAGAGACAATCTCTCGCGCATCCAAGAGCCACTCAATGGCGGGAAGAAGAAAATGATGGTGACCCGGTCTATCCGTCACATTTGGCGAGGCAAGCTCGCAGCGTGGAGGGCCGGAATGATGGAGAATTTTTCCAACAACCTTTAATGCATGCCGATAGAAACAGACGCATATTAATCAAGCGACCACTTTGGAGGCACCTGCGCCTTTCAAGGTACAAGTTAATTTGATATTCATGTATTTGAAGGACCGATAGATCACTCGGCCCTAGAAAAATGGTTAACTTCTGCTAGAGGTTATTTCTGCGTTGCAATTTTTTCCGACAAAAGAAAGATCCCGCTCCTTAAAGCTCTCCCTCATGTCAAACATTGAAGGGAAACTTAGGAGCAAAAGTTCCACAGAGGAAAGTGGAATATATGGGGCCGATCCATGGGATTTTTTTGTGAATCTTTGTAAAGAAAGCAGTATTACCATTTGAAACTATGAGGAGACCGGTATGGGATGGACCAAACTGCGACAAGAGAGGGCCAATCGGTTCGGAGTTCTAATACCTTCCATACCCTTGCGCGCAAATTTGGGTAGCATCAAAGATTCGAAAAGACATTTGGATTACGAAAATACTGTGGGGATCTACACGGATACATCCAAACCGAAATGGATTCTCTGGACATCTCATCATAGTGATACTTATCGATATATGTTGTTAAAATTGGTAATTTAAGCGCAGACAAGCGAATTTAGATTACGCAAATCGCAACAATAAAATATGACAAAAACGGCCGAACAAACTTGATCTCAAAGAAACCAGTCCAAAGACCGCGGGGAAAAAGTCGAGTCAGGAAGACAGAAGGACGCGGAAAATGGTCACGGGATTCCACAAAGCCACTTAACAGCACGGTAGATAATAAGCTCAAAACAGTCATTGGCCGAGATCAAAGACAAGGGCAACCTTGATTACGAATGCGATTATAGAAAATAATGGTAAAAACCAGTCATCGGCAGACCCTACGCTATTGTTGTGACGCGGCAATTCAGCAGAGAACCAACAGACCCTAAGGGGAGCACATTTTTCATTCAGATGTGGGTGAAGGGACCCTGCTACATTTTATTATTGATAGCGGAAGCGAGAGAACCTCATCTCAGCGAGAGGTCCGTCAAACAATTGAGATTGATAGAGCAACACGCCACGATATACAACATTGGTGGCAGCCAGGGCCGAGATCTTAAGTGTCATCCAACAATGTCGATTATAATACGACATCCATCCCTTCAGGGCGAGGTATTATGTGATGTTGCTACTAGATACGTGATGTTCTCTTGGGCCAACCAACACCATGTTGTTTATGAGTCGACCTTAGTGTCATTGTTACTTTGCAGGATCATCTCTACCACGCAATACCAGAGGAAGTTTCAACTATTGTTCCACCTAAAAAAGTGCAGCAAGGTAGTATATCATACTTGACAAAATCTAGCTTCTTCACAAACTGTTCAAAAAGGGAACAAAAGAACACTGCAACAACTACGGTTCCCCACCTTCTATTAGCGGAAGCGAGGTGAGGCAAAGATTTACTGACAAAGCACAAAAGTCCTTACATCTTCTCGTAATATCTTTCGATTTGTTTAATGACCTCAACCTCAACAGGTTCGTGATTGATTTCCACAAACTGAGCAGTGGGATGTCTCCAACAATACAAGCGACTCACCCAGATGCAGATCAAGCAAACGCTTTTCCCTCTCCCAGGACTCCAGCGCCAATGGAGACCATTGCTTCCTAAGGAGGGTATTGGTCGGTGGATATCGGTGGCCACCACGCTTTTCCGTGACAGCTGTTTTAGACAATTTTGACCAGTTTACGCTGTTTTAGCAGTTTTTTACTTACGGGGCCATTTTGGGGCCATAAATGAAGGGTTTTCGGTTCGGGGTTCTCAGTGCCCAATACGAAGTGGAGCTCCCAAAATGAATCTCTTGGCGATACCTTTGGCGAGGCTATCACGCCTAAAGGGTCGTGCAAAGTTCGACCGGGTTGATGTGCTCCTTACCCAAGCGAGATTTGACTTGAGCTAAATGCTCCTGGGGTTGGGTTTTTGGATGTCCCTAGGACTTTTGGCATTCTAGTTTTATTGTAAAAAGGACTTGGGGCCTCGTGTAATCATCTTCTTTGTGAATCTGGTGAGTACGTCATCTCTTATCGGAGATATTTGCCACCATTCGAGCAAGTCTTTCAATCTATATTTTTACGGTCTGCGTACATTTCTTTGATGTGAAATTGTGTGTATTCTTGTATATCTATATATAAAATTACATATACGTTATATTATTGAATATACGCAATATCTAAATTGCATTTCTTTATTATATCTCAGCTCATTCGTGCGAAAATAATCCGGATCAAATGGCCTCTTGGACACCTCATTGGTCACTAACCTGCAAAAAAGCAACAAGCAAAGGAAACCTGTTGGAAATGCTGCAACAAGTGACAAATGAAAATTTATGTTTTTTTACGAAATTTTCTGCAGAAAATTACAGCAAGATATAATAATGTATGTAACATATTCTGTGTGTTAGAATACCCAAAATATGATGGAAATGTACAAAAATAAAATGCAAAAATTTTAAAGGGTGAAAATTGGTCAAAAGGGAAGATTTCCATATGGAAATCTTCTCTTAAAACCCTAGATAATATTGTCAATGAAGCTAAGATACAAGAGCAATGAGTGAATTCAGATCTAGAGATTAACTAAAAATACTTTGAAATAATAACTAGAAACACACTAGATTTATAACAATACTATCATGAAACCTACACTAATGAAATACTTTGTTAAATGTTCCTACCATATATCTCAAAGCATGCATAAGAAAAGTGAAAACAAATAGACAAGATCACCTTATGTAGAATATGGCACCAAGAATACTCTTAACACCAATTGACTCCAAAGATTTCATTTATTGATAGTAGAAGCTTGTTGCAAATGCACAACAAATACTCCAAAAACAGAGCAAAATAGAGAGAGAGATGGGAGAGAGATGAAATTTAGATTGCAGAGTAACAAAAGCAAAAGGTAATTTGGTGAGAAATGAGGAGGGGGGGGGTTTCATTTATACTTGGGGAGCAATAGCTACCCCTCTTGGATCTCTTTCAAGTGTCACACATCAAGGAAAGGTCAATTTTTAAAAGGTTTGGTAAGTTAGGGTTTTTGGTAAATGAGTGAGGGGTTGGGGTGTAAAGGGGGAAAACATTTTTTTTCCTATGGTCAAACATTAAGTTAGACACCAAGGGGGGGCGAAATTAGTGTTTAGGTGGTTTTTTCACTTAAACTTTTTAATTATCACATGTCAATTAGCTAGGAAACACTACTTTAAGTTGTTGGCTAAGCAAAGGGGAGTCTTTTAAGTGGAAAATTGTTTTTCCTACTTAGAAAAAGGTTAGGAAACCTTTCTCATTCTCTCTCTCAAACACATTCATTTTACAATTTTTGGCTTTTATAATTTAGCCAATTATTTCTTTGATTTTTTATTGACTTTGACCTCTCATGGACAATGACCTAACAAAACTTGTCAAATTAATTTTGAAACTTGGTCCAAGGGGTGTAGGGATCTCATTTCATTTCTTTTGAGCACAAATACCCTATCAAAAGCCGTGACTAAGCTTTTACATTTTTAAAATTAATTAAAATTACCATAGGTAATTTAAAAAAAAAAAAACTATCTAAACTCCGCGAAATTCCATGAAACTTTAGGAGATGTCTTGCATGGTCATTTTACAATGATTTTACTGAACGCTAGCTATCAGAGGGCTAGACTATTAGAACATCTTTCACCACCTTGAAGGAATTATTTGTGGGAGTGAAAAGCTAGAAATTGAATAAGATTGGTTAAAGCCAAATTAATAACTTGAGGGAAAAAAAACATTAATTGAAGACTCCTCCTAATAGTGAAGTTCTAAGGTGAGTAACTGTATGATCCATGCAGGACCCATTGCATTGCTCAGCTGCCGCGTGGGCTGGAGATTCCATTAACAAAGAAGTGTTGAGGCCAAGCGCCTTGTAGAACCGGTGGTTTGACTTGGTAGCGATGGTGCACTATCTTCACAGGTACATGGTTGACCCCCTAGTTGAAATAGATTGGTTAATAGTAGGAAACAATGTTCACTTGTCTGTGGGGACAACCTCCTAGTAGATCAATGTAATTACAATTATTCTCAAGACAAGACTTTTCATGTCCTTGACTCCTATTTATACTAAATCTATCTACTAAAAAACAATCTAGAGGAAGATCTTCCTAGAAGCGAAACTTCTATTAGATTTTCTTACATTTGACTTATTCTTCCTTATTACTGGGTATAATATTGGCCTTTACATGGAAAATATATTATTCTACCTTCATGGAGGGTTAGAGGTTAGGTCCCTAACACATGCATGAATCACCAAGGCCGCAAAAAATGCATATCCACCATCCTCATGAGAAGATTTTTCAAATTCATCCTCATAGTCATTCATTTTCTTCATTTCTCTCTTTTAACTTTTCTTGGTCTCTCTTGAGCGACCAACATTGTGGAATAACGGACTTTCAGGAGACTTAGATCTCCCATTGGATTTGAATCAACCCTTCTCCCTCTTCTTTCCTTTCATTTCAATTTCCACAATTAACCCGAGGCCTCGCGGGGTGAGTTCAAAACCTTCCCCTCATCTTTTCTAGAGTAAAAGGCAACCCTGAACCTCATCAAGCACCAACTTCTTTACAATGCTTCCAATATTCATTACCAGGTTGTTTGAATCTGGCAAAGTGCACAGAAGAGTCATGCAACATTCCTCCTCATCCATCTTCACAACAACTGAGTTAAAAAACGTTAGAATGGTATTAAATGCATTTAGATGCTCGTATACAAAATCAACATCACCTATTCCCAAGGTGTACAAATGTTTTTGCATAAAAAGTTTATTAGCCATGGATTTGGCTTGGTACAAGTCTCCCAACTTCCTCCAAAGACTTTATGTGGTGTGTTCTGTAAAAATGTTTGATAACATTGAAACCTATGAAAAGAAAGCCACAAGTAGGTTTCTTGCCTCTCCAACACTAAAATGCCAGTAGCTGTTGCTTCAAGATATTGCAATCACATAGATCTCAATCTATGAGTAGATCCTCCATCTTGAGCTTCCACAACTCAAAATTAATGCCATTCCATTTCTAGTATTGTCATGCTCACAATTTTCTTGCAACAAGATTTCCTTCTACACAAGCTCCCACTCAAACCAAGATTAGATTTAAAAAACCTTGTCCCTAACACCCACAATCTGAGGTGATCAAGTTAAGATACCAAATACAAGGAAGTAGAAGTGGAGAATATGCTTTGTACTCTAGTCAATGAGAGAAGAATGTACATGAAGTCTAAACAAACAATCACAGAAAACAAATAACATAGAAACGACATTGATTTCTAGGGAAAACCCTTTTCGGGGAAAAACTCCCACTCTAAAGCAAGCTCAATGTATTATTTAACAAGAAATTACAATACATTCATAAAGTTATGCTCTTCACAAGAGTGATTTAACATTAAGGTTCTCAAGAAATTTTGGCAGGTACCTTCAATAACCCAAGCACTCAATATATAAAGATCACAAAACCATAAACCATTTATGGTTTTCCAATTATACATGTTGAAAACCACTAACAAATTTTACTTTTACTCAAAATATATTATTTCAGCCATGATTTTTGGTTTTTACTAAAAGTTCATTCATACATGATCTCTGGCTTTTACAAATAAAAACATAACTTTGAACATGATTTTTTGGCTTTTAAAACCATTCTTTAATGTATGATTTTTATTTTACCAAAATTTATTTCATGCATGAGATAACTATCACAACATGGACTGCAAACCTCCAACCGTTTTGGCATCTTCTCAAACCATTAATTGCAAGGTATATGGCACACCTTTCCTAACACTTGTAGAGGTGGACACAAAATAATACAAACATTCAAGGGTCCCATAATAGGTTGACCCAATATTATGGAAGTTTACTTGTAGTTTGTTGGAGACGACAATTGTTATTAGATTTCAATCCAATGATTACAAAGAGATCATATGCAACAACTAACCCCATTGGGAATTCAACTTGCTAGAATTGGAGGGCACTGCACAAGAGGATTCAACAATAGTGATGTTTACTTGCTTTTCGTTTCAAGGGTTTCTTGCATGTCCTTGGCTTCACTATTACCAAGGTTGTGAAAGTAAGAAGTTTATAGTTTAATGTAAGAACAATATGCTTTTTATGTAAATTTTGTATTAATTTGTAATATGTTTATTTTTTTGAGTTGAAGTAACTCAAATGGTTGGATGTAGGTCTTACAGTGTCCTCATCCGGGTTTAAATATTCAATGAGACATGGTCCGTTGTGATAAGGTTAGATGGGTAGATGCCCCCTAAAACAGACACCCCATGGGTGTGTCTCCAAATGTCTTGGTCCTTGCTATGTCATAAGTTTCATGTTTAGCGTTGCCTTGCTTTATGTGAGGTTGAGGTGCAATAGCTCAAATGGTTGGGAAGTAAGTTTCACACTCTCCCTACCCGAGTTCAAATATCTGATGAGACCTTGGTTCGTTGTGATAAGGATAGAAGGATATGCACCCCCCATGAGTGGGACCCCCCTCATGGGTGTGTCTCCAAATGTCTTGGTCCTTGTTAAATCATAAGTTTTCTTCTCAGCGCCACCTTGCATGTTGCTGGCACTAGCCTAGAGTTTATAGTGGCAACCAGACAGATTTGAACCAGACCTCACCTAGGTTTGCCACCCTAGATCTTAAAAAAAAATGCTATGTGAAAAAAAAAATTAGTTCCTCTAATCCTCAAGTTATGCAGTTGTGTTGTTGACGGCCATTACAACTTTTCTCATTTTAACAAAAATAAATTTCCATGGGAAAATGCTATGTAACGTGTCTTTCTTATCTTTGTGTTCCATTTCTCTAATGCAAGATTACCATTAGCATTTGGTGCTATGCTCCACTGAATCCCGTTATAATCATTCCATTGAAACCATCCTCTAGAAACTGCCATTAACAAGATTTTGTAGTGAAAAATGGCAAAATTATCCAGTCCAATTCTTTGACCAAACGTCGTCACTTGCATTATTGTTCGTATGAATCTTCACAATATCCACGCTTTTAATTTTCAGGGATTTTGAAATCTGCTTTAACAGTCATATTCTGATGTGTTCTCTTATTCCGGTTATTTTGATAGAACATAATCTGTTACTTGTGTAGAATGGAATATTAACATCATTTGGATCCTTAGTTTACTGGGCTGTAAAAATACAAGTCTTCTTTGGTGTCTTATATCCATGGTGTGGAATTCTTGTTCTGAATCAACACATTGGAACTCACCAATTCGAGTTGACGGATGTTGTTTGCATCTAATTTTGATATAGTTGTTTTTATTTTCTCGACAGCAGCAATGCATCTTAGTAATGTGTCATCCATACTCTGTTGTTAAAAGTCAACTTATTTTTAAAACTACAAGCGAAAATGTCAACAAAATTCTGCAACTAATGATCATTGAGATATTGTAGATGGACAAAAGGTAAGCATAAAGCTCAAGTAAGGAATCGACAAAGGATGGAATCATGGATATGTCATTCAAAATAAATAAATTAATGCCAAGCACAAGGCCATGAATAATATTCAACATCAAATGAAGAACAATGAGCTCTGTCACTATGTTAATGTCCCTTGAGTTGATCTTACCCTGAGTTGACATTGTACCAAATCATATAATATGGCCCGGGTCAATATTAAAATATCATCATAACGGCGCACAAACGTCTACTAACAAACCGAGACAGACTAGGTCAGTGGCCACTGGCCGGATTTTATCAGACCCTAAACGTAAGCAGTCTAGAATACCGGCAGTGTCATGGTTAACTGTTAATTATCTTGGCGGAGTTAGCATCCACAATTTCTGCCAGTGATGTTCCTGTGCATAAGATTCTTGGAAGAGTTCGTACAGAAGCCAGGCTCGCTGACTCACTGACTAATTTTTTTAAAAATGAATTCTCAGACTAAGACTAATGTATCTCCCACCCAAAGATGAATGTCTAAATGTCTACCAGGAGATTGGTCACATTTTGATTTAAGACTCGAACACTGCCGTCGACTAAATGCTATTCCTATAAAGAATCACAGGCACAGGAAAATGAGGATGGTAAGTAGAAGTTCGAGGACCAAAGATCCGATGGATAAATTCATAACAGCAGTAGTAGCAGAAGTTTTGATTGCCGTTTTCGGTGATATTGCAGCAGTTGGTAAAGCAGATGGCGGTGATATTGCAACAGATGGTAAAACAGATGGCAAATTGCAGACTCCCAATGTGTTGTTTGACTGCAAAAACAGAAAGAGTGAGAGTAATCATAACGATCGGATATTAAACATTTGCTCACAATTTGACTTCTATCATCTGAAAAAAGGAAAAGTTGTGCTTTAAGAGACCTGGCAGTAGCTTATATTGTCACATCCACAAATAAGATGACCATTGAGTTTGTCTACAGCTTCTGATGCACCCCCGCCATCACTTCTCTGTAGCAAATAACAATGCTCTGAATATGTTAGTTACTGGTGATCTCTGAGACCTAAGCCAAAAATATTGAAGCCTGAAGGATAAGCAGAACTTCTATTCCTTTCATGATTGCTAGACCTTAATGAAGCAGGTTCAGACCTTATAGAAGTCTACAGCGAGAAAGTTCGCCCATCTATTACCAGAAGCCTCATAACACACACTTAACATGCTGGATAATGCGGCAGAATTGTCCTTGCAAGCTTCAGGTAAATTTGGGTTATCAGGAAAGTAATTTTGCAGAAACAGTGATCTGCTTGTTGTATTCAAAGCTGGTGACTCTGAACAATTTGTACATGTTCCAACTTTCATACCAACATTGCCATCTGCAAAGATTAGCAACAATGCATCTTGTTTGATTTTCCAATGTGCTCTGCCGTTGTATATACATCCTAGACTGTTTTCCATAATACATATCATAGAACTGATAATGGATGTAGAAACCATCCCAGAAAGACTACAGTACTTACATTGATTTTCAACAACATATTTCCACTGGGAAGCAATGCCTTCTGATGCTTCTTTCAAAGACTTCGAAGTAAATACTATGACGCGTTGATTTTTGGCTACCATATCTGCTATAGTAGGCCAGTTCTCACCATTTTTGGGCATTCTCGACACTGGAAACCAGTACTTCTTCAGGCCAGCTGCAGTAAATACTTTGGTTAGGCCATTGGGTGCTCTAACATAGTCTTCAATGAATATGGTAACAATTTCAGAGGGATGTGCAGACAGGAATGCCTCAATCTCTTTAAGTGCATTGATAGCTGGTTCCTGAAAGATTGACATGAGGTCACAAGCTTGCCTTCTGAAGTGATGATGTATACCAGCTAGAAACGGTATCATGTTTACTCACATAGGCCATGAATTTATAACATTTTCCTCCAAATGAATGACAGAGCCAAACATCATTCTCAAAGTCATACATGTCTAGCATAAGGCCTCTTACACCATTCTGCACAAAAGCCAAGCAGAATCAGGCCTTGTGACCAAATTACCCTACTAAAAACAGAATAGACAAAACAGTGTCTTCTACTACAATTCCAAAGCATCCTTTGATTGTATCTATCTACACCTGTAGATTTAGATGGTCAAGAGAGCTAAAGATTGCCAAACAAAGATCATACATTGAGCTGACTTGTAATGCTATCTTGTTGATTTGAGGGTGACAACCGTTGAATCCCCGTGTAAGATCGTTCTCCGAGAATAGCAAATGAGTTGTGAGTAGTTAGCCATGAGTACTTATTGAAAGGTAGACTCCCGACCTGAAACAAAAGCAAAACCAGTCAAAAATCTCTGGACTTACATTTCCTCAATTTCTTATCATTCCCTGAAGCCTAGTAGACTGTACCATAGAGTTTCATTATAGTTCCATGCTTCCTGTAGTCTTCAATGTTTTCAATTAAAAAAATCCATAAAATGCTATTATGTTTTTAAGAATGCTTGCTTATTATGCAATTTACACAAAGTGCAAGTGTTTTACACTTAAAGTCTCTAATTAAAAACCCCATGAATCGGGTATTATATTTTGAAGCATTTTTCTTGTTATGTCCACGTACTATCAGCTAAACGATGTCTATGTTTAAGATTTTTGAAGTCGTAAATCCATAACCATTTATGTTCTCATTTGTCCAATTCATCTGATTTTCTTCAACACATATAGCTTATTACAAAAAAGACTGAGTATTAGTAAAGTACCTTAGATGTTGGATTTACAGGCTGTATACGAGTGCACCTTGGAAGCAAATCCCCTACCACAATACAGGTTTCACAATGTAACCCCGCTGCACAGTTTCCATTCACCATGCAGTGATCACGAATCTGACAACTCAAACCCCGCTGCACAGTTTCCATTCACCATGCAGTGATCACGAATCTGACAACTCAAACAGGAGAAATTGAAAATTCATAGCTTGTTGACTTGCAAAAGTTCTTCAATAATATATACGTTTCAGTTCATTAAAATAAACCTAGACACTCAATAATATATACGTTTCAGTTTATTAAAATAAAGTTTAAACCTAGAGACTCATATTTCTGTAAGAGAATAAAGAGGACAAGTAATTAAGCAAGTAACATCAGGAAACAAAAGTTACCAACCTGACAGTTTCCATTGGAACAAAGAGCATTTATTGTCCCTAAGAACAATGTTAGGACCAGGACTCTAACAGCCAAGCGTATATCCATGAACTTGCCACGTTACCAACCTACAGGGCATTGTTCAGATTGAAAAAGTCAGTGATTCTATGCTTCTCATCCAAAAAAATGAGAACCTCTGGGCCATCCCTCGTTTGAGGATTTAAAAAAAACTTAATTATGGAAGTACACATTCGTATTAACTTAACACAAATAAGGGGTGACAGGTGCGGAGGGGGTGGGGTTATGTATGATTTTGATGGACAGAAATTCGGAGGGGGTGGGGTTATGTATGATCTTGATGAACAGAAATTCATGGAAAGTGCAGGGATGGGAATAGCTATAGAAGTAATTGCAGTCCTTTAATGGCTTATTGTTCTTAAAGACACAGTGATTGGAGACTTAATGGTGATTATTCGATCACTCCTCTATTGAAAACCCCGTTCTAATATAAAACTAACCAAAATTGGTCAAAAGCTGCTTCTATGGGTCTTGGTTTCGATAAATTGCCTACTTCCAGGGATTGCGAGTGCTAAACACCGAAGTAGACTGCAAAGCAAATTTAGGAGTCCAATTGCAAGAAGAAAGTTTGTGGGTGAACAATGGCTGGAGAGATCTCAACTCCCCGAGCTGACTTCCATGAAGTGTCATGGTTCTACAATGAGAGATTCCCCTTATGCATGCACAATCGAAATTTTCTCTGAAGTGTAGGATGGTGGCAATGGTTCTAGAGTGCGGTATGAACTCATTTTTCCTCGGGTTAAGGCTGGTCATCTCTGACATTGAAGACAATCTCGATGAGCGAGATCAAAGAACAAGGTTCTGGTCTTTGAGGCATTATTCGTTTTCCACTCTGTCGGATGCTCTGAGTGTTTCTGATTTCCCTTGGGACTCTGGTACTGACCAATCTACCTCTCTTGGATTGGGAAGTGCCATGGATAATTGTCACCGCTGTAACAATTGTAGTATCCTTTGTGAGCCTAGAAGGTGAAGGAAGGGGCTTTGCCAGTGTGAGAGAGATGTAGCGGAGGCCCATGGCAATATGACCTACTTGGCACTGCAATGGGCAAGGCAGGAGAAGGGGTTTGAGGAGAAGAACTTGGAGACCAACCGAGTTAAGGATCAATTCGCGTTGGAAACAGGGAACTACCTTCTCAGCACAAGGGATTGGGAAGCTAAATCCCGTGCTTACCATGACCATCTTCAAAGGGAAGCAAATGGAAAAGGCCTCAGCTTTGGAGTCTATGCCAAGGCCGTTGGGAGCGCAGAGCGGGAGCGGGAAGCGCAGATTTTCAAAAATCTCCGGGAGTGGGAGCGTTTTGTGAGCATTTTTTTATATAATACATAAATATATATATATATATATATATATATATATATATATATATATA
>SNQJ01S0196350.1:0-17414 GCA_010110895.2 Picea sitchensis
TATACTAAAAAGAAGCATCTAGAGGAAGATCCTTCTAGAAGCGGAAGCTTCTATTAGGTCTTCCTACATCCGCCTTATTCTATTTTATTGAAAGGTCTTATTAATATTGGCCTTTATTACATCCGAATACATTGATCTACCTATGTGCGGGTTAGGACCTTAACAGGTTCATCGTTCATAATTGAGGGATGATCTTCGAGTTCTTCCCTTTAGTTCTGGTTAGGTACTTGTATGGGGCATGCATACCATAGATATTTCGATCTCCGAGGTTGAAGTCATTGAACTTCAACGCTGTGATCTTGTCCTGCTCTGGTCGAATTGCGTGTATCCCCTTCGGGAGGTACTCAGTGACCATAGTGTACTTTAAATCTCTTCGCACACTATCACGATTCACCGTGCTAGCCAGAGGATGGATTTAATTGGGCAATATGGATGGAATCAACTTTGTGTTCGCTAGGTCGTCTTTATGCTTGGTTCTCTTCTCTACTGATTGTTGGGATGGCTCCGATCCACGAGCAATCGACGAAGAGGATTGCAGTCCTCTCGTCAATGATGCTTGTACACTTGTAGAAATCGACATGACTCTTTTAGTCATGATATTGATCAGAACTTCTTCAACAACTCTCTCTGCAGCACTAAACTTGTCCGACATACATGCTCGGGGTTGGAAATCTTTGGGTTCGAGGAGTAACTTAGACACTGTAATAGGATAGAAGGAAATAACGAAATGATCACTGTATAAAATCAACAAGTCTGTGGGCTCAAATTCACGATTAGAAAAAGTGTTCTCGGTGCATGGCGTGACAGGATAAATAGATAACTTGGAAACAGATTGCTTGCAACGGTCAAGAAGTCTTCATTAACTCTTTTTTGTCCATTATGGCGTGGTCCAACGGTTTGGTGGTGAACCATAAATGCCTTTCTACCCGTTTCGGGGGTCAGTTGAATGGTTATATTGGTCCCAACAACTATATTGCTTCGCCATGGTAAAATGCCATGTGACACTGCTCTGTTATCCCGACGAAGCTCCAATTTTGCAGATTTTCCTTCTGCGAAGTTCCCTCTGGAACCTTCTGTAACTTGTCAATCTTAGCTCTCTTCTTACTTAGTTTTCTAGATTTCCTTCCATTGAGCTTTGTCTCAGTATGCCTTTTTCCATTCTGATTCTTATCTTCTTTTGGCATAGTTACTTCGCGCTGTTGTGATTCTTTCCTAAGAGTCGAGGGTGATACTTCTTATTTATCTAGAATAGGTACTTCAATATTCTGTGGGTCTTCTAGTGTTCTTGCAACTTCGATATCCGAGTTTATGGTGTTAAATAGCTTCGATTTATTCTTCTGTTCTTCAATTAAGTGTGCAATCCTTCTAGTCATGAAATCTTTTAACTCTTGCTTCTTCTGCTCTAAAACTTATTTTTCTTCTTTCCTTCTGGCCTGATCTCTTTCAATCCAAGGTTTTCCTAGTAACATGGTAAATGGGGCATTGTTCTCAATAAATTTAATAATCTCAAAATATTCCTTTGTTGAAATTCCATTGGCATTCATAGATATCTGGGTGAGCTTTCCACATAGGTTTATCAACTTTCCTCTAAATAGACCTAGTCCTCCCAATGAAGGAGTCATAGCAGGTTTCCCTAAAAGTTCCCAAGTTCTCTCTGTCATGATATTCACCCGTGTTTCCTCATCTAGAACACAGTCAATGTCAAAGTCTCCTATTCTTTCTTCAAGGCATTCTTTTTCTTTGAAGATTTCTGATAAACTGACATGTTAGCAGTCATTCAGGGTTTCTTTTATCTGTAGCAATACTTTCTCTGATTCTTTCTGGGGTTCTGCCATTTCTGGATCTGCCTTAGGGTTTTCTTGTTTCATGTTCATTTCTTCAATCTTAGCAATCATTCTTGGGCAATGCAATACTTCATGGTCCATATCTTTGCAACAAAGACAACTAGGTCTTCTTCCAGGGCATTCTTTAGCAAGATGTCCCGGTCTTCTGCAACTATGATAAAGGGTTAATCCTCTCTTTATTTTAAATGATTCCCAACTCTTTTTATGTTGTGCACTAGGGTCATAGTAGCTAACCTGCAAACATTTATTTCTAGGATCCTGCATCCACTTGTTAGTCCAAACATTCTTTCTATGCATAGGTATAACATATCTTTCACTATTCTTATCAGATCTACGCATATCAAACCTTATTTCATTTATTAGTGCCCTAGTTCTAGGACATAATATATCAAACATACCTAGATCCATACTTTAGAAATAAAAATTTCCACTTATCTTACTTCTACAAAGCACAAAGCTTTCAGATCTAGAACTTTTCACTAATCTTACCTTTATCAGAGCACTGAGCTTACAGATCTTACCTCTTTTCTTCAGATCTGAACTCTTTTCTTCAGATCAGAATTCTTTCTTTATCACAGTGCTTTATAAATCAAGTAAAAATGCTACGCACTAGAATGACAGATCTATGCATAGATATTTCACAGTTTTAGGACGGATCTTTGCACAAAGATTCTTCTTCCTTAGTTCCTAGCAATAATAGTTTCATGTCCCGACAACGGAACCATTTTTTGGCATAGGGGCAGACCCAGGGTTCAATGCTACAATAACTCACCAAAAAAACCCTAACTACTAGCCCTTTCAGCAACACCTGCGAAGCAGATGAAGTATCACTCGAGGTAGAGGCAGGGGTGGTTGCAGAACTCAGGTGTCTGCAACCTTAGCTGGGACACATATCTGTGATTGTAATACTTAACAAAGAACTTAGCACCGACAATTCATCAATATTTAATCACTATCCACTTCGCAGATAAAACAAAGCATCACATCATTCAGTCAGATCTGATGTATCTAAGCACTTATCATATAGAAGTAGGTTGGATCTAGAAGATTCAAGCACTAAGAACATTCACATCGGTCAAATATAGCATACATATACATCATTAGCACAAAGAATAAATAGATCTATCTATCTATATCAAAGCACTTAGCCAATAAAGACATAAACACATTAACACATTGCACAAAGTAGAGCAACACAACATATACGTGGTTCACCCCCACCCTGGGGCTACATCCACCAACTCTTATTCTTTATTATCTTCTTCAATAGGTTACATGCACAGAGCCTCAAAACCCTACTCCGCATAGGACATAATATCTGCGCAGCTCGCTAGATCCTCCTTCCCTGAGTAGATCTAAGCACAAAGCCTTCCACAACCTCTTACACTGACTTGCACTTACTTCTGCAAGTCTCACACAATATGCATATAGCACTTACAATCCTTCAATCACATAGATCTAGCACTTAGCATATTAGCCTACCATCACATAGATTCCCATAGATGCCCCCCCTTACATTGCCTAAACATCTATTTATACTTTACAAAATAGGCCTAAACATGGGTAAAACCATGGGCCGACATCCCATACCCGTTACATAATCCCAAATCCCAAAAAGGGCCCAAAAAGGGGCCGAGATCCCACTATCTCTGCTTTGTCTTGTGCTCCTCCTTCGACAGCCTGTCGAAGTCCCAAAATAGGTCAAGCTTGACCAAGGATCTCCCAAAACTTGGTCAAGATCCAACAAGTGCACAGATCTCCTGTCCTCTGCGAAGTTGATATTGAGGCTCTGTGCATGTAATAAGGTTGAAAGAAGCTAATAAATAAGAACGAAGAGTTGGTGGACATAGCCCCAGGGTGGGGGTGAACCATGTATATCCTGTGTTGTGAATGCTTTTTGATTTATATTTTCTCTCTTGTTTATATGATTAAATGCTTAGTGCGTTGTTAAATGATGAATGAATCTAATATGGTAGCTTATTGCTGAACAATGTGAGTGAATGCTAGATCTGATCTATGATTAGTGTGATTAGTGATTGAATCTATTGGATCTATCTAAATATTGCGCTGATATGTTGTTAGGGTTTAAATGCACTGTAGAATAAACTAGGTATTGATGAACTATAACTGCTAAGTGTTATGTTAAGGTGTTACAGTCACATATTTGCATCCCAGCTAAGGTTGCAGACACTGGAGTCATGCAACCACCCTTGCCTCTACCTCGGGTGAGACTTCATCTGCTTCACAGGTGTTGCCGAAAGGGTCGATAGTTAGGGTTTTTTTGGTGCATTGTTGTAGCATTGAACCCAGGGTCTTCCCCTGTGCCAACAAATGGTTTCATTGTCGGGACCTGAAACTATTATTGTTGGGAATTGAGGAAGAAGAAGCTTTGTGCAAATATTTGACCTGAAACTATGATTGCTGGGAACTGAGGAAGAAGAAGCTCTGTGCGAAGATCTAACCTGAAATTTTGAAAGATCCGTGCGTAGATCTATCGCCCTAGTGCCTAGTATTCTACTTGATCTGTGAATCTCTATGCTAAGAAAAGAAGTCCAATCTGAATAAAAGAGGTAAGATATGAATGCGTTGTTCTCTGATAGAGGTAAGAATAGTGAAAAGTTTTACATCTGGAAGCTTTGTTCTTTGATAGAGGTAAGAATAGTGAAGAGTTTTAGATTTGGAATCTTTGTGCTCTGATGAAAGTAAGATAAGTGGAGTTTTTTCTTTCAAAAGTATAGATCTAGGTATGTTTGACAAATTTTGTCCTAGCTTGAAAAGTAGAGCACAACTAGAAGAAGGAAGATTTGATATAAGTAGATCTGATAGGAATAGTGAAAAATATGTTATACCTATGCATAGAAAGAACATTTGGACTAACAAATGGATGTAGGATCCTAGAAAGACTTTTTTGCAAGTTAGCTACTATGATCCTAGTGCGTAGTATAGGAAAGGTTGAGGATCATTTAAAAGAAAACGAGGATTAACCCTTTATTACAGTTGCAGAAGACCGGGACATCTGGCTAAGGAATGCCTTGGTAGAATATCTAGTTGTCTTTGTTGTAAATCTATGGACCATGAAGTTTTAGATTTCCCTAGAATGATAACTAATATTGAAAAATTGAATATGAGACAAGAAGACCACGAGAAAGCTCAAGAAACTAAGACTATGGAAGAAACCCCGAAAGAATCAGAGATTGTATTGCTCCAAATGAAAGAAACCATGAATGACCACTGAAATATCAACTTATTAGATATCTTCAAAGAGAAAGAGTACATAGAAGCATGAATAGGAGACTTTGCCATTGATTGTGTTCTAGATGAAGAACCACAGGTGAATATTATGATAGAAATAACTTGGGAAACTTTAGGAAATCTTGCTATGATTCCTTCATTGGGGGGAATAGGATTATTTAGAGGGAATTTGATAACCCTGTGTGGGAAGCTCAACCATATATCTATGAGGGCCCATGGAACTTTGACAGAGGAATAATTTGAAGTTGTTTAATTTATTGAGAACAACGCCCCATTTTCTATATTACTAGGAAAACCTTGGATTGAAAGGGATCAGGACAGAAGGAAAGAATAAGAAGTTTTAGATCAGAAGAAGCAAGAGTTGAAAGATTTCATGACTAGGAGGATCACACACTTGATTGCGGAAAATTAGAACAGATCGAAGCTATTTAAAACCAGAGACTTGGATGTCGACATTGGAAGAACACAAGAAGACTCATAGAAGATTGAAGCACCTACCCTAGATAGAGAAGAAGTATTGCCCTTGAATTATAAGAAATAATCTCAACAACGTGAAGTTACTATGACAAGAGGAGATAAGAATCAGAATGGAAAGAGGAATACAGAGATGAAGCTCATTGGAAAGCAGTATAGAAAACTAAGCAAGAAGAGATTAAAGATAGAAAAGTTACAGAAGGTTCGAGAGGGAACTTCGCAGAAGGAAAATTTACAAAACTGGAACTTCGTCGGGATATCAGAACAACGTCACATGGCACTTCGCCATGGCGAAGCAATATATCCGTTGGGAATAGTATAACTGTTAGACTGATACCCCGAATGGGTAGAAATTCATTTATGGTCAGAAATCTCACCATCAGATCGTTGGGACCACGCCGTAATGGACCGAACTGAATTAATGAAGGCTTCTCGCCCGTTGGAGAGATCCATTGCCTAGTTATCTACTTATTCCATCGAACCTTGCACCGATAACACTTTTTCCAACCGTGATTATCTGAGCCCGTAGATTAGTTGATTTCACACAGTGATCATCACGCTATCACCATCCATCCCGTTGCATTGAGTAGTTATTCTTCAAACCTGTGATATTCAAACACGAGCGTGTATGTCCAAAGAACTTAGCGCAGTTGAAGAGTCTGTGAAGGAGGTACTCATCGACCTCATGAATGAAAGAGTAATGTACATGGTTATATAAGATTTGTCGATGAGAGGAGTGCAAGCCTCTTCGTCGACTGCTGGCGAATCCAAACCATCCCGACCAACAACGAAAAAGAGAACCAAGCATAGAGATGACCTAGAAAATGTGAAGCTAATACTGACCATATTACCTGACTACATCTCGCCTCTAGCCAGTGCAGTGAGTCATGATAGCGTGCCGAGATATTTTGAATACACCATGGTTACTGCGTACCTCCCGAAGGGGATACACGCAATTCGATCACAGTAGGACAAGATCGCAGTGTTGAAGTTAAACGACTTCAACTCAGGATACCACAAGAACCATAGTGCACTCACCCCATATAAATACTTGACCAGGATGAAGGGGAAGAACTCAAAAATAATCCCCCAGCTGTGGACGATGAACCTCGCACAGTCCACCCTTTTGAATGTAATGAAAATCCCACACTTTGGAAGGCACCAGGAAGTTAATGCCTATGTAAAGCTCCTACTTTCATGTTACCATGGTGGCTACTTATGGCTAGATCACCGTATCACAGTCGATTTGATGTTGATCCATAGGATCACCAGATTGAGTATGCAAGGACCCGACCTGTAGGACTTCTATCCAAGGAAAGCCATAGATCGCGCGTTAGCATAGAAGATCAAGGATACATATGACAATGTTGAGAAGGGGATGTGAGGCTACAAGTAAGATTCCATCCATAATGGCACAATGTGCCTAGCATGCCAACTAATCGCCAAAAATCTAGTAGGGAAGAACAGACCCACGCAGGTCACAGGCTTTATCGTTGACCTCGCGGGGAAATGCATGGAAGGTGTACAAATGAACTGGGTGAAGTACCTAGTTAATCAACTAGAATTAGACTACCGTGAAACACATGATCAGGGCTACGAGTTCCACTTTAGCTGGCTCCTGATCTTCATCGCGTTTGTTTCTTGGGAGATGATGGAAGGTGCGAACTTCCCGGACATTGAGTCGTTCGAGGCACTTGCTGTGAATTTTACCATGCTCTGGTACTCGAGCGATATGGGAAAATAGTGGCAGTCGAATGCAGTCTTTAACACATACTATCTTCAGCTGAAGAGGGTTATCGAAGTTGAACCTCGCATGATGCCGAACACCCTACAACGATTCCGACCCCTCATGAAGTTCTGTGGAGATCAACACTTCATCTATATTACTGTGCGAGAAGATGAACATAAGGAGGAGCTTCATTCATACTACAAGCTCATAGAAGAGGACCTCGATGAGATAACTAAGGAATGGTCAACAAACTCCCTTATCCCCACTGACCCTGCAAAGATGTCTGATCCTGAACTTGAATGCTTGAAGGTCTCTCACAAAGAACATGACACACCTGGAACTAGCAGAAGGAAGAAGACCGAAGAAGTCCAAGACTTAAGCAACACCTCAGAAAAGACTTCTTCCGTATCACTTGGCCGAGGGGGTGATGACGAAGTAGAAGAGATAAATGGAAAAGAAGATGAGAAGAAGTAAGGCGAAGTAACACCACCTAGAGATGAGACTGATCCCTTGAAGAAGAGGAACGTTTCTCCCCCAAAACCATCTTCTCGGAATAAATCTAGAGCTACTATGACTAAGATGAAGACTATGCTCACTGCCGATGAATTTGATTTCATCATCGCAACTGTAGACGACGTCTCGTAGGAAATATTGTAGAAATAAGACACCAAGAAGGAGAATATGTATGATAGAATAGAGGTCAAACTCCGAGGGGTACAATAGACCCTTCAGTCCATTCACACAATGTCCACTGTGCCCCTGCCATCGGGAGAACCAGAGTTGGGAGATGAGCCAACCCAACTCTCCCGACTAGATGATGCGACCGAAGCTCGCCTTCGTTACGCACAAGAAGAAACTGAACAAGCCACCTAGGCCTTGAGGAAAGTTCAATAATTACTCATAGAAAAATGCCGACTTGCAGAGTAGGAGAAGGTTTCTCTCCAAATGAAGTTTGAAGAAGAGAAAGCATAGATTCAACAAGAAAAGGAACAGTTGCTCGCAGAGAAACTCGAAGTGAAAGAAGCAGTCAACAGAGCATTCCGCTTTGTGATGGGCTTAGAGCCAAAGGAAAAATACCGAGTCGAGCATCAAATAGAGAAGCTCATGGAAGATATCCAACAACTACAACAAAGAATAATAGACTTAGAGCTCAGCACAGTGCCCGACACACCGCAGGATGTGAGAGATCAAAGAGATGAAACTGCTTGAAGCACAATTGAGAGATTAAAGGCCCTTACCATGGAATGTAAGAAACTAAGTGATCACAATGCCCAGTCGTATGAGAGACTCATTGAGAATCTATAATTGAAGGCATTGGAGTCACATCTCCAGGAGGCGAAGCACGAAGCATAAATAATACAGGCGTAGTTGAAACCCCTGTCAGATGTTGAAAGAATGAAACGATCCTAAGAGCAGCGCACTGCTCAACAACAGGTCCACACCATTCAAATCAAAGTCATGGAAGTGACTTAGAGGCTCCAACTTATACAGGATGATACTTTCCAACTATTCACAGAGATCAAAGGCCAAGGAGCAGAACTGGAGCAAGTCGTCACTGCAGCTAAACAACGCCTAGAGGGACCTATCAATGAAGCAGTCATCCAAGAGTTCATTGAAAAGGAGGTTGTGGCACAACAACAAGTTGAAGCAGCCTGAGCCAAACTCAAGGCTTTTGAAGCAGACCCAAATCAGAGTGACTCGAGACGAGTCACAGGTGAGTGTTGGGGGCCTGTTGGGCCTTGACCAAGTTTTGAGGATTCTTGGTCATGCTTGACCTAGTTTTGGGACATCAACAGGTTGTCGAAGGCGGAGCGCAAGACAAAGCAGAGATTGCAGGATCTCAACCCCTTTTTAGGGATTTTTGGGTATGGGAATGTCGGCCCATGGGTTTACCCATGTTTAGGCCCAATTTTTTAATGTATAAATAAGTATCTAGGTGATGTAAGAAGAGGCTGGTGTGCTAAGTGCTAAGTGTTAATTTCTAAGTGAAAGTAGTAACTGTAATGGCTTTGTGCATATTGTGTGAGACTTGCAGAGCTAAGTGCAAGTGACCGTAAGAGACTGTATGTAGGCTTTGTGCTGTAACCTAGCTTGGGGAAGGAGGATCTAGCGAAGAGTGCGTAGATCTCCTGTCCACTGTGAAGTTCATCTTGAGGATTTGTGCATGTAAGAAGGTTGAAAGAAGCTAATAAAGAAGAACAAAGATTTGGTGGACGTAACCCCAGGGTGGGCGTGAACCACACATATCCTGTGTTGTGAATGCTTTGTGGTTTATAGTTTCTCTCTTGTTTATATGATTAAATGCTTAGTGCACTATTAGATTATGAATGAATCTAATATGGTAGCTTAGTGCTGAACAATGTGAGTGAATGCTAGATCTGATCTATGATTAGTGTGCTTAGTTCTTGAGTCTATTGGATCTGTCTAATTACTGTGTTAATCTTTTGTTAGGGTTTAACTGCGCTGTAGAATGAACTAGGTATTGATGAACTATAACTGCTAAGTGTTCTGTTAAGGTGTTACAGCCACATATATGTGTCCCAACTAAGGTTACATACACTTGAGTCCTGCAACCACCCCTGCCTCTACCTTGGGTGAGACTTCATATGCTTCGCAGGTGTTACCGAAAGGGCCAATAGTTAGGGTTTTGTTGGTGCGTTGAACCTCGAGTCTGCCCCTGTGCCAACACTCCATTTCAACCAAGGGAGAAATATCCACGACCCCCATCTTGTCCCTCAAGTATGCAAACTTTATATTGGATAGAGGCTTAGTCAAAATATCTGTTGTCTACTCATTAGTGGAGATATATTGGAGAACCACTTATCCTCTCTAGACTTTATCACAAAGAAAATAGTTCTTGATCTCAATGTTCTTTGAATTGCCACAAAACACCAGGTTCTTTGAGAGATTCACACAACTATGGTTATCACAATATATACGGTTGAATCCAACACCTGATCAAATAGTCCAGAAACCATCTTACGAAGCCACACTGCTTTCATACAAGCATCAAAAGATGCAATATACTCTGCTTCTGCAATGCTGAGTGCAAGAGATTTCTGTTTTCTGCTAGCCCATGATATCATAGCAGATCCCATACTGAAACACATAACATAAGTACTCTATATATTATTTTCACTCCCTTCCCAATCTGAATAAGTAAATCCATGCAATTGTACATCACTATTTGAGGCATGTCTCAAACCATAGTTTAGCATCCCACAAAGGTATCTCAAAATATTCTTTGCAACTATCCAATGCTCATGTCTAGTTTCCACCTAGAAATTGCTCAACGTGTTCACATCAAAGAAAATGTTTGGCTGGGTATTAACCAAATACATCAATGAGCCAATAAACTACCGGTACAGGGACGAGTCTACTAGATCAAAATCATAATCTCTCAACTTCCTCAAATTTATTACCATCAAATTTGCCATGGATTTGCAATCCATCATCCCAAAATTATGAAGGATATTTACAACATACTTCCCTTGTCCTAGGAGGAATTCACCATGCTTCTTCCATACTTCTAATTCCAAGTAGTAGTGCATGAGACCAAGATCCTTCATATCAAATTTTGAGGCTAGCTCTTTCTTAACTTGAAAAATGAGAGGCTCTGCATGACGCTCTTGGATCTTGCTCGAATCCATACAAGGCCTTCTTCAATCTGCATACATGGTTTTCTCTTGGGTGTACCTAAAAAACTTGAGGTTTCTCTATATATACCTCTTCCTCAATTACTCCATTGAGAAAGGCGGTCTTTACATCCATCTGATGTAAACTCCAACCCATGGACACTGCTATAGATATGATGGCTTTGGTATATGTATATTTGGAAACTGGAGCAAACATCTCATCATAATATTTTCCCTTCTGTTGGGAGAAACCTCCAACCACAAATATTTCCTTGTATTTATCGATACTTTCATCCACTACATGATTTATCTTGTAAACTCATTTAGGCACAATTTTCATACATCATTTTTCATGATTGATAATCTTCCATAACAACTTTCTTCTATTCTTTTTGCTTGACTGCTTCTTCAAAGGTGGATGGTTCTATACCTGGAATATGGTTTTAACTTCTTTATTTCTCTGAAATTTGTATCTGCAACACCATACTTATCTACATGATCTCATGAGCTCAAGCTGGTATTTTCTTCTTAATCTTATCTTGGTGTGGATCTTCAGATCTCTGTGGTTCTTCCATGTTTGATACAACATTCTCACCTCCCTCTGCAATTGCAATCCTGGGAACTGCAATATATTTATCATGGAACTCATCACGGTCTTGGTCATTTAATGAGAATTTTGACATGGATTTGAGTGAAGGATTTCCAAAAATTATTTTGATTTCCATGCTTCCTTTATAATTGATACTTAGTGGGACCATATCCTTCACCACTGATGAATTCATCTACTCCATGCTTGCAATAGTCATTGTATATCCCTCCTAGATCTATCACCTGTGACCTGCCTAGAACACCAACAATAACAAAGGAAAATAGCATAAAACATTCTTCAACACTCTTGTTGTGATTAATCATTCTTCCATTGGAACAAACAAATACATCTCCATGGTAGCCTCCCTGAAATATTGTAAGATAACTTGCCCGAGAAAAGAACAATAAAAGTATTTCCAGTATAATAGAATTTTCATAAGAACATATCTATGGTAACAAGAATGCATACAAATTTCATGGTGATCATCATAGTATGACCAATATGACCTTCTCAGGAGAAAAACAAGAAACATCTCTCTAGAGGAGATGTTAGTTAATTTTGCAAACAAGTACACTAAGAATCTATATCAATAGTATTCACATGCTATCAAGTATTCATTACATCTAACAATAACAAAACCTTTCAAATAATTCTTTCACAATTTGTAATGTAGCAACTATCAACCTTGGTACGTGAAAATTTGAAACTTATCAATTTAATCAAACCTGGAACCTGAAGCCTCAACTGCTATGGAGGGTGCACTTGTTCCTTTGAATGCACTGAATCCAATATTAATTCTTGGAAAATTTCTCTAGTACATTCCCTGCAAACAAACTCATGATTTTCTAGAAGATATAAATTGAAAGACATATACATGTGCATACCTTTGAAATATTTCTAGCATCGTCCAACTTATCTTCTAATATGAAACTAGATACCATCATGACAAGGAGAGGTTAGAAACTGAATCAAAAGGTTCAATGATTAGAACAAGCTAGAAACTCTGAAATTTCAACTTTGAACACAAAATCAACTTTGACCACAAAATCAACTTTGACCAAAAGTCAACCTTTGAATTTGACTTTGACTTTGACCAAAAAATCAAACCTGATGTTTTTTCTAGATGAGGGTACCAAGAGGTGCGCTAGGCTAGGTCACAATAGGAGGTCAAATAAATATGCCAAACACTTCACTATAGGTGCTCGAACAAATGGGTTAGGATTTGTTTCCACTACAAAACTTGACTACAACTACAACTGCAGCTGGTGCTACAATGAGCTTGAAAATGAACTTCCCAATCTACCTTCCAATGGTTAGAATGTATGAATATAGTGTGGGCCCATAACCAGTTAAAATAATTGATGTGCTCGTTTTTCCATAGAAAATATCACAATATTGTCACCCAACCATAGGCACACAGTACCACCCTCGAGCACCTTTAACCTTTGACAAAATTATTCTGGAAAGCCATACTAGAACCAATAGATAAACCCTAGCTGCTAACTACAACAACAACTCAAGACAAGTAGAGCACTCCTTCTCCAAGGGTAGCACACAAGAGAGTGAGTCTCCATATCTAAAGAACAAGTACCATATGTTAGCACTCTGTAAATTTTGTCCGACTGAATAGATAAATGAAAGAGGTAATTGTTTCAACCTACTTTAGATTTGGGCACTAGCCTGCTCAACTCAGAGAGGGATCTCTCGTGTCACTAGGTATTTATTTGATAATGAGTGGCTAGATTTGGTTTGTTTGGGGGTTTTATACAGTTGTTGGCGAAGGAAAGGGGGTTACATTTGGGGCTATGGAGTCTAAAATGAATAAAGCAATGGAAGACCATTAGAAATATCTAGAGGAGAAAGGATAAATGAGGCAACGAGTTTGAGTTTTTAAAACTGAAATATGCATGGTGAAAGAGGAAAAGGGAAATAAATAACTGCATCAGAGCATATTGAAATGAATTCTGAATTAGTTAAGAAGAACATTACATCATTTAAATTGCTAAGTCGAGAGCGTCATAAGACAAATTCCTGACTCTTAACTCTCCAATTTAAAAGAGGAAAATGTAAAAGGGATTTCAAAGACATAAGAAATACACACTATGAGAGAAAACAAAACTAATATTACAACCATCAGAATCTTTTCATAAACAATTCAAAACACTTCTCCATTGTATATTCACTTTAGATCCATGGATTTACAAAGTCTTCCTGCTACGAGGGCAGGCCCCTCTTCGGTCCATCCCTCCATTTATTTATCTTTGTAATAATATAGATAGGTAGATTACATCTGGGATTCAGAACGAATCATCTTCCCCAAAGTTCCAAAAATAGCTGCCGGTTACAAAAGAGTAACGTACAACAATCAAACTCCTATTTTCTAGGGGACGTTATAAACAAAACTAACATATTTGAGGTTTTTTCCTTGAAGGCCATTTGTCAATATTATTACAAAATTATCTGACACACACTAAATTTAGCTTGCAATCTATTTCATCTTGGTAATTTCTTCTTTTAACGTATCAAGCCATGCAGGTTGGTTTTCCCCAACGCTTTTGACTACCTAAGCTTTTACCTCTATCTTCTGACGCTTGCTGCATTTCCTCTTGACATCTCGTGTATGGTGTTCACCTACATATCCATTGATGATTAAATCCTTCATGATGGGATTTAATCTGACCTCTTCATCTGCTCTTGGCTCTCCCGAAGGCTTTGCATAAAATTTTGTTGCTAAGATTCGAGCAACCAATTTCTCTCTCTTCTTCAATGATGAATTTGTCATATTAGTTGAAGATCCTGGTTCACTGGAGGCCACTTGGTCCATCGTATCCATTTTCCATGGTTTTGCAGAAAGCATGGACTTATCTTCCTTAGTTGAATGATTCGACCTGTGATTACCCCGTTCTGAAATAGAATGTTAATTGCCCAAAACAGAGTAATGCAACCCGTGTTTTGAATGATAATCGTCATTGAGTGCCAATCATGAAATACTAACAAGAGTACTTGCAGGTACATTAGTTTATCATGTTTGGCCAATCTATTTCGAATGATGAGGCTTCGAGTTGGTTATCTGGCGATGCTCACTTGTCATTGCACAGACGAAAAGTACTCGAACAAGTGGCATGAGATGATTTGACCGGTCGTCACTTTCCCCACTCCACATGTGACCTTTCGATTTGACATATTTAATGATATTAGAACACGTGACATCGGGGCGTGGTTGAGCGGTTTCGCGCTCACCCTCTTTTCTCCTCGATATGCTTCTGGAGGTGCCATGTGTCTATGGGTTGAAACTGCGATATTTTCCCTGGCTCTCTCTCTAGTGCTTAACCTCCGCATTGTTTCCTCACCCGATATGTCTCCTGACTATCGATCTGGGCTGCTCAAAATCTATGGCCCGTCGGTTCCCATCACAGAGTTATTGTTTTTTTTGGGGTCACATTTTTTACCTCGTTTTGAAAAGTTGTGCTATCAATAGCACCACCCTCCCTTTTTAGGTTGTTTTTTGATATTTTAAATCTTCTTATCTATAAATGTATCCACATTATTTTTCTAAATGCTTATTTTTCCATCTATTTTCAAAATTTTCTAATTTTTTTTTCAACGGTGTTTTTAATAATTTTTCCATGCTTCTTTCAATGTTAAAAATGTTGTATACCATTTACTTGTTTGAAATTAAGATTTTTAATGATGATGATGATGATGATGATGATTAACATCCACTATGAACGAATTGGTCTATCATACCTTAAGAGGGTAAGTGATTACTTGCAATTCTTTAGAATTTTGTTTCTGTGCTCGAAAAGTATTAAGAGAAGCTTTCTGAGATCACCATAGTTTTGTTGAGTTAAGAGGTTAGGAAGGTTGGTAGTGTGACACATATTTTGAAAATGAGATCTAATGTGGGTATAGGTTGGAAAATCGAAGAGAAAGTGTTTTACTTCAATTAATTGTGTCTCAATTAATTTATGGTTCCATACTTTTTAAATATAGTGGAAAATATCATTTTTAACACATTGTTTATCTTTACTTCAATACATAGAAAATAATTTTAGTTAAATAACACTATTTTTGCATATTTAGCAAGAAGATATACATTTTAAATCCATATATAATAAAAAACCTATATATTTTGGTACCTATACATTTACAATAACATGTCAAACAAAACATTTTTATGGACATAATTGAACAAAAATAGTGAATTTTTTATTTTATTTTATTAAATTAACAATTTTTTTTTTCCATATTTTTATACGTTTGAAGTAAAAAAATGATAGCATTTCATGTCATTTCCCCAAATATAGTGATTCACATACAAATAAAAGTAAAAATAAAATAATAAAAAAGATTCATCATAAAACAACAATAGATACATATTCATTCTTAGTTCAAAACTTGAAAGTCAAAACATTGCACTTATAGCTCATCAAAAATTTGCAAAATTGAGCATCGTTTTCAAGGGAATCTTAAAACTAATCAACTATATCATATATCCAAAATTCATAATTCTCGACAGACACATTATCATCTTCTTGGACATCGTTTTGTGTTTCCATTGTATCGTTTTTCTCTTCCATTGGGTCTTTGATATCCGCAAGTTCTCCAAAGTGATCATTTCCAATCAATCCTCCTAATGGTACTTGAGGTTACTTTGATATTTTTGTCACCTTTGATTCATCAAAATCTCATTTCCTCAAGCCAACTTCTTGCATTTCATCTAGAAGAGCTAGAATAACATTAATTCTTTGCTAAATAAAACCACACTATAGTGGGTCACTTTCAATGGCTATGCAATTTCTTCCTTTTTGTAGGAAACACTCTAGTGTTGTACCTAATCATCAAATGCAAAATAAATAATTAAGTTAAATATGTAAAAAGACATAAATTACAAATAATAAATATTGAAGTATGATTTCATAAATGTTTGATCATAATTATTACCTGAACCTGAGAAGAAATCCAAAACCCAATCTCCTTCATTTGAAAATGTATCTATAAGATACTTATTTAATGCTAGTGGTTTTTGATAAATGTTAACCATCTCTCCTTTCAAATCATTTTCCTCATATGTTAGCTTTCTAACCACAACATTGTAAACCAATAAGCTACTAGGATTCCCTTTTACATTGACAAGAATAGAATTATAAGAATCATCTTTTGTCCAGATTGCAAGATGTATACTCTAAATATCACGTGTAAATGTTTCTCTATTGGAGCTCTGAATATTAGTCTTGTGCTTGTAACTTAAATAAGTGAAAATTCAATTAACTAGTTAATTAATAAAATTGATTTGTAATCGTAATCGCTAAATATACACTTTTAATATCTTACCAAATAAGATGCATCCTTGTCTTTTCTTTCCCCTTGAAGCTTGATTGTACTAATCTTTGTTGTCCGTCTTAATGAAAAACCAGAAATCTCCAAAAATGGTGATGTTGTGACTTCCATAAATCCTATAATCACTTTATTGAAAGATTGGTAAGTATAAGGATTAGTATCATATCTAATGTTTTGGATATTATAACTATGAGGGATATCCACAATAACTAGGGAGTATTCCTTTTTAGGAACAATATTTGCAATTTGTTCACAATCACCTAATATCACTTTATACTGAACATTTTCGAGTCATTCCAAATGTAGTGATCAAGGGTGTCATTAAGTTCAACAATTCAAGCACATCTCCTTCTTTCTCTTTCAAACTTGACTCTTTGAATAATGTTTTTGAAGGTTTCAGGTACTCCATTTGCATTCTTCTTTGGAATATTTAATGAAACAAACAAACATATAATTATATATCTATAACTAATAAAATATAAATAAATTAACCTACAAACAAATAATATGAATGTAATAAATCAACATACCTTTTTGAATGCAACAAAAAA
>SNQJ01S0196351.1:0-17414 GCA_010110895.2 Picea sitchensis
ATATTAATAAAAATTTGATAAACACAAAATATAATCTCATCATATAATTTAAAATGTGAAATTACATTATCTCAATAATTTCAAGTTTTCTACAATATTTTTTTAATAGGATTTATTGGTTTGACATGGAGGGCTTATCTATTAAAGAAATGCTAATAACCTTACAATGGACCAAAAAAATAAAGATTCTAAATTCTCTAAGTACACTAATGAATATTTAATTTTATAATCATTTTGACTTATTGATGCAGGAGCATCTCTCCATGCCCACGTCAGTGCACTCATTCAATGAAGAGAGGTGCAACCCTCATTTCAAATTTAAACTTGAATGTAAGGCTATTGAGCCGTAAATCCACGCTTTGCACAGGCATAGTTGTAGGGAGACTTGAATGTTTGTAAGGCTGAAATCTAGATCCGATTATGGACTAGACAACCCATTCAATGTAATTGAATAGGGTAGGTAGATTGGAGGGAAGAACTCGAAGAGCCCCCTCATGTAAAAGATATTTGAATCTCTTTTGTAGGGAGAGAGAGAGGAGTTAGAAAAGTAGTAGAAGCAGAGCAACGTCAGTGCACTCATTCAATGAAGAGAGGTGCAACCTCATCAAATCTAAACTTGAATGTAATTAAATGAATGTAAGGCTATTGAGCCGTAAATCCACGCTTTGCACATGCATAGTTGTAGGGAGCCTTGAATGTTTGTGGGCACAAATCTAGATCCTGATTCTCGATTCGAGACAACCCATTCAATGTAATCAATAGGGTAGGTAGATTGGAGGAAAGAACTCGAAGAGCTCCCTCATGTAAAAGATCTTTGAATCTCTTTTGTAGGGAGAGAGAGAGGAGTTAGAAAAGTAGTAGAAGCAGAGCATAGAGTAAGAGAGAGTTGAGAAGGAGTCAAGGCTATGTTGAAGTTCGTGCTCAAAACACCTTTATAAAGAGCCATTTTTATTAATACAAACAAGCAGTCATGTTGAATGAATGTCTATGTGTGTTCTTTATATGTCAGAGATGTATGTTACATGTATGTTAGAAATGCATTTGCATTTTTTTATTTCGTGGTTAGAGGTCTTTGAGGCTTCACACTGGGGGGGTGTGATTTAACGTCAAGGTTCGATAGCCGCATAGAGAGGCATTTCTGAATTGTAGGTTCGCATGCTGCTAGGAGGGCACATTAGCCGAATCATTAGCTCAGAGGAATAATTCTTCGTTTTGAACACCTCGGCGCAGCGACAAGCAGAGGAAGACAAGACGGGACAAAATTCGAGAGTTCAGAAGACTCTCGCCAGACGCTATTGAGCGGTGAGAGGTGGTGATTTGTCCCCGTCCCACTGAGACATGAGGGTACAAGAAATGAAGTCATTAACTCAGGGAAGACCTTAGAGGTTGCTGAACACCTCAAGAAGCAAGGATGTGTAGCTGAGACACAATTGCAAACAGAATCACTAAGGATTCTAAGAACTCTACCAGGTGGGCATTGAGTAAATGCACGAAGCCAGATTGGGAGAACTCGCTGTGAGTTCACCGTAAGTCCGATTCACTGGCGATTCTAGACACTCTACCAGGAGGGCATCGAGTAGGTGCTAGAGGAACGGAAGAACTCTTTGAGTTCTAGATTTGAAGAAGAGTCCAAGGAAGGATCTTCACAGGGTTGTTGAACACCCTCAATCACCAAGATGTTTCTTGAGCCAAGGAGTGCCAGGAGGGCATTATATCTCCATTTGAAGGAGAAGGTAAAAGAATGAGTTCCTTATGACTCTGAGTAATAGCAAAGCTCAGGAGGGAGAGCTGCCATGTACGTAGGCGAAACTCAAGGTAAAGAGTTTACAGAGGGAAAGAACAAAGGTTGAGGCCTTTTAAACATTTGAATTCTTTCAAGTCGGAATAACGGCATGCTCAAGAGAGGAGAATAACCGCCAGAGGATCTGTGGGCCGAGAAAGAGATCTGGACCAAGAAGTTTCCATGTCCAGGGAATGTTGGAGGAGCTTGAGGAATAAGAGATTCGAAGTCGCTGATCTCGCTCTCGCATTAGCCGACATCCGCTTGGATCTACAGTGTTGCGCATGGGTTAATACTTAAGCGTAGAGTAGAGGAGAAGTCTCGAAATAGTTGAGCCATCAGGATTTCAAACTTTGGGATTTCCTTGGAGGTCTTCTGTTGATCTAAGGTCGACACTCCACTAAAAAAAGTTCTGGAATAGCAAAATTATCACAAATGCTCATCCATGGAGGAAACGTGGAGGAGATCGAGAGTCCACCGGGATTTTGTTACAAGGGATTCAAGTCGACAAAGGAGATTGTGTCATAGGGGGTCACAAGTAAATCATGACGAGAACCATCCATCTGAGGAAGAACACATGGCAACAATCCAGGATTTGGGAGAAAGTCCCGGAAAGGAAGAGTACTTTGGGGATTCCGATACCAGAAGTGAGAAGGAGAGGTAAGAATGGGTATTGCATCTGGAGAACCCGAGATGTGAAATCTTGAAAGGATTTTGAGTAGGCATCAAGTTGGCGTATCGGGGTTCGGGACTCTGAGAGTTCCGAGGGTAAGGACTCAGATGTATTTCGGTGTTTGAAACTCTGAAAGCATGAAGGGTGAAAGACTGGAGAAAAGGGCATGTCAGGATTTCGGATATCGTCATTCCGGAGATCCTAAGGACAAGGCATCTACGCATTTCGGCATTTGGAATTTTGAAATCACGAAAGGAGAAGACCCAAGAAGAATAACATTTTGGCATTCCGGGTATCAGCATTTCGAGAGTCAAAAGGACAAGGGACTCGAAGTTACACACCGAGAAACCCCGAAATAGGATAAAGGTCTTATGAGGAGTGGTCACATAGATCGGGGCATAGCCAGGAGGGGATAATGAGACACAAAGGCCATTTCTAAGAAATCGAATCGAATTGAGAGTTTCGCTGACAATGATCGTGCTCTCGATTGATAAGTCTCAAGGGAATAGGACCGAGGTCATATGGAGTAAATTGCTATAGGAACAAGACATAGTGGGGATAATTGTTGATTGAATCCTTTTCAAAATTTCAACATTTCGCTATTCCTGAGATTAGGGGATAGAGGTTCTAATATCGAATCCATGTGAGTCCCAAACCCGAATTTCATGTCGGGTACGTATGACCTGCCAAGGAAAGAAGAAGGACTGTGCATCGGGAAATTGAGATTCCAATAGGGAATCAAAATAGCTAATCAACTTGGGAGGAGGATTGAACTATCCCAGAGCTGAATTCACCCGGTGGGTCTATGGGTCTCAAGGCCACTCTATACAGAGTAGGAGAGAAAATAGAATAAGTTATAGACAAGTGTTCCTTGTAAAGGAAACGTCTTTGAAAACCATTGTAGAAAATTTTTCATTAGGTTCTTCTAATTTCTATCATTGACATGTAAAGTTGTCTTCAACTACAAAGAATTACATGGTATCACCTCACTTTTAGGTAAAAAATTACAAGTAGGATGATATATATCAATGTCACTGAAATATTATACCTCCACCACCATTCTTATAGAGACATATCTTGTTAAATTCTTCGACTTATATGGGATGCTTTTTTTCAAGGCATCTACAAGTGAACCAATTAATTTTCTTTAGTCACTTTTCCACATTTTTCATTATTTTAAAGGAGGTTATTTGTAGAGAAAAATTGGGCACAAAGACTATTAGAAACAAAATTATAAACAAATGACACAAAATGATCAAAATTTCTTAACCATGCAGACCTCCCAAGCCACACTGAAATTGTGTGTCCCTAAACACATGAAATTACATTTAATCCCTAAGCTTCCCTAACTAAAAATAAAAATATGCAACATTTTTCAAAGTCCTAACATAGTCCATAAAAAATCTATGGAACATGTGGACATTGTGTATGTCACATTCACTTATGAAGTATTCACTAAATAGAAGAGAGAATAACTCATTTTAGTTTATCTTCCTATAGAAATAGAAATTAAGAAATCTTATTTCTACATTTTCCCCTAAACCCAAATTACCATCAACGATCCTTCTTCATGAAATCAATCTCATCTTTGCAGTTTTTACCTATTTTATGTAAATTTATCATTGTACTATTGTTATATAACTAGTGTATATGCCTACATAAATTTCCACATTTTCCCTTTCTTACTCCACAACACAAAGATTAATGTTACACATTGACAATTTGGTTAGATATTTCGATCATTCCATATTCTCACATGTAGTTTGGGAAATTGTTAGTCATATTAAATACTTAATGGCTATGTAAAACATTAAAAGAAAAGGAGAAGGTAAAATATAGTACAAATCCACCTATGGTAACAAAAAACATGATCAATAATAGGAAGATATTGATCCTAAAGAAAACATGATCAACAAATTGTGAAAAGGGCTCTCCAGATCCAACAAAATAGGATCTATCCACTAAAACCGGGAATAGGTTGAGGAAAGATCTCAACCATGTCCATAAACATCTCATCTAGTGAGGAAAATAAAAGATTCAACACTCTCACAATCATATTGGTTTACAAATATAATGAGAAAAACATGAGACTAAAATCAAAATATTAAACTTAAACTATATACTAAACAATTATTCCTTATAATTTGTCCTAACCTTATCATTCCTCCAAGTCAAAAATAAATGATGTGGGAAAATCTCACCGAAACAAAGTTCAACACAAAAGTATGAAATAAGAATGAGACAAATTTTTATTGAACAAGAAGAATCTTATATAGCTTCAACAAATTGAGAGAAAGACTCTCCATATCCAACAGAATAATAACTATGCACTAAAACCTGAAATAGGTTGAGGAAAGATCTCGACCATGTCCATGAATATCTCAACTAGTCCATGATAATAGGAAACTAGAAGATTCAACACTCTCACACCCATATATTAGTTATTATATATAACTATATAAAAACATGAGAATAAAATCAAAATATTAAACTTAAACTATATACTAAACATTTATTTAGTTTAAACCTTCATTCCTTATCAATGATGCACATGTTTAGAAAAAGGATAAGAAAATCAAACTAAATGACTTCAATGTCCAATTAAGAAATATCAAGATCACTTGCAATGTTCACTCTAAAATCCTTCGAGCAATTCAACTTGTTCATTCTTGAGTTCTTTAAGCCTCCTCACACATGCCTAGGAACTTGACATTTCTGCTTTACCTAAACCATTTGAAAAAGAGAAAATGTGACATCTCTTTTACTATTAATTTTTTGAAAATGTAAAGAAAACTATAGCATTTCACATTCTGATCTAGAATCATAATTCACTTATCAAGTCTCCAACGCTAAAAATGCAACCCAAAATTTAAACAAAAGTGTCTAAATATGACACGATCCTCAGAGGTGCTTCTTTTCACTGGCCATGATACCTACACAAACACTTTAATTTAGCATTCAAAGTTGTTCCCCACAAAGATGCACTAATAAAAGAAAAAATTTAGCATTCAAACTTGCTTCCCACAAAGATGCATGAAATTAAATGAGTCAGTTAGAGAACTCTTACTGACATATATGCATTTTCTCAATGCGCGAGAGACTTGCATCTCCCAAACTATGCCAAGCACTTAACATGGATTCAGGATTGTATTACACAATTCTAATTCATGTAATTTGTATCATTAAGTCTTAAAGTGGTAAAACTATAATTTAGAATATTACCACCACAATTACTCTAGAATAGTGAATACAAATTTAAACTCTTATGTTGAGACATAAACAAATGAGCTATACAAAGAGTTTCATAAAAAGAGTTTCATAAAAAGTACCTTTACATGTGTCACCCTATAAGAAGGCTTGGTGACGAGTTTCACTGTAACAACAAGTTTTGTTGTGGGTTGTTGGTAGTTTTTCTTGAAGTGAGTTCTCTTGAGTTCCCAACATAGATTCCTATTTACCTAAGCTAGAGAGACTTCTTATTTACCTAAGCTAGAGAGACCTTGATAGTGCAATGGATTGACAACAATGAAGGGGTACATTCTTGGGGTGACTCATTGATAATTGGAAAAAACAAGTCTATGGTTGAGGGGAATGTCCTTCTCAAGAAGCTAGTTGGAGAAACATTTTAAAAGATAAGTGTTTACCTATTTTTTTGAGTTATTTAATGAGTTCAATTTTTATGCTTAACTATGTGCATGTAAATGGTTTATTTGTTCTTGTGAATTAATTTATTAGTTGCATTGATGTTCATTTATTATCTTGTAGATTCATTTACTTATGGTTATTAGAGTATAGATAAATCTATGTATAATTTGTGGTTGGTAAACCACAAGAAATGAATTAGCAAGATTTTATTTTTATTTTAATCAGATTTCATTGGTTAGATAATTAGTTACAATTTTCCTTCCTATCTTTGAGGGATTGAGTGTAGTCTTTTAGTCATTTCTTTGTTTCATTTGAAACCCAAAAACATAGGAGAACTTTCTCATTAACAAAAAAATTGTGTCGTGTTGCGTTAGTTTATGGTGTTTGTCTTGGTTTTCTTTTTATTTTCACTGTTTTTGTTTTTATTGTTGAGTTCAATCTTTTAGAAACTTGGAATTTATTTTTAGTCCTTGAATCAATCTTTTCTTTCCTTTTATTGAAATTATCGGTGTTGTACACTTTGTTTGTAAGTATCAACAACATAAATACAAGCCCTATAAGAGAGAAGAGTGTGTACATACCCACCTTTCCTCAAATCAAATATGTAATTTTTTTCTATTTTTTTCCTCCTAGTGTTACATAAATAAAATAAATCTCTTAGTTTGAAAAAACCCTAAAAAAAAGTGTTGAATTTAAAATGATCAGATATCTTGACTTCTTTGACTCCATCAACTATTTGTTTTCTCAAATAGTCTTTTTTCTAAGAGAAACTCATATATGCAAACTCCCACAAATTGTGTTATATATATATGAAAATTAAACTATAATTCTAGGTCCCTCTTTTTTCTCTCTTCAAAAAATATGTAACAAATAAAAATTGCCCACACTTCTTTCCAAAGAAAGTTCCCTAATACCACTAGTTAAGAACCATAGTAGATATACAAATATACTCACCAAAATATTGAATAATACACAATAGATCCACATAGAAATATATAAGAGCCACACTCCTTTTATTATAAGAAACCCTTGAGCTAGGCTAACACCATACAATGGATCCTATTATGGAAGAGATGCTATCTTGTGCAGTTGTGTCTTCGATGGGAAATCCTCCTATTTATACACCACTCCAAATACAATACTTCTCTCTTCTCATTCTCATTACATTATTTGAACCCTTATATAGTGCTACCTACCACCTAAGAATATTTTAGAGGAAGAACCTTCTAGAATGTACTCTACATTTATTATATCTACCATAATGAGATATTTTTAAGACTATAGTGGACCTAATCCACCTTACATTAAATTTCCAGACCTTTAATATTATAACTATGGGCCTTCTCACCAAGAGACCATCTCTAGCTACCTAGCATAAGTAGCAATAAGACTCAGTGAAGGTTTGTCCAAGTCACAGAAAGAAGTTGGTGTTTCCTAGAAATTTGGTGCTTAGGAGGGGAGATTGTTGTCATGCTGCTGAGATAAAGAGATTGATGTCTCTTTCTAAGTTGGTCCTTAGTGGTGGGGATTATACCCTAGTATATTGCGTTCATGAACATTTGTAAGAGTAGGTTGGTTCTTACTAGGATTTGTACAAGTTGGTATTGATTTCTCAAGTAGGCTCATGCTTGTAAGAATAGGATGGTCCCTACAAATAATTATAAAGAGATTTATTGTGGTTTTCATTTCAACACAAATATTTTTTCCATGTTCTACAATTAATAGATCTCATATATGATTGTTTTCATGGTTGATTCAAATGTTTGAAAAAATAAAAGATTATTTTACACTTATTCACCCCAACTATAACCATAAGTGTGTGCTAAAAAAAAAAATTGTTAAGATAAATATATATATATCTTCCTTTGATTTATGGAACATATAAAAATTCATAAATTTATATATATGCCCCCCACTTGTCCTTGGAATCAATTAACTCTGTATATCTCCACATAATGCCTAAAATTTGAATCTTGAAAAATATACATTTTTTATGTTGTTCCATGCTCTTCAAATAATTTTCAGTTAAACATTTCTATATACTTCTACCCATATCCATATTTCCTTTCATTCCACAAAAAATTGAGACAAAAATACTTGCTTATTCTAGCATTTGTATATTAGGTTTCTTTTGTATGATGTATCTAAAACAATTTTCAAAATAACATGATTATCTCTAAAAATTCAAATACCCTTCTCTCTACAATATCTACATTGTCTTCATAGATATAATGATGTTACTCTACTCTATACTATAAGTTTCCTCTTCAAAAAATATTAAAAGGTATTAAGTCCTTGTTAGTCACCTCTAGCTATGTCTCTCTACATATATCTCCTCTCACCCAAACCAATGATTTGTCTACAAAGTGTTGTGATCGACAACGCCTCCATAGATACCATGGTTGATATTTTTATGGCCAAACAATACAATTGTTGTTCTTGTATATATACTCAATAAATCATATAATTGAATTTGTAAACTTTTCCTTCAAGTTATTAGTTTCCATATAAATATTTTGAAAATAAAATCATGAAATATTTCAATATTCATAAAAATCAATTTCTTATGTTCTATTCTTATTTAATCATTTTCTTCATTGTATAGCCTGCAAATTTAAGTATGGTGGATAATTTGAAAGCCTAGTGACATGTTCCAGAAGTGGTTGAATTGTGCTGCCTCCCATGAAATGTTTAATTAAATGACTCTTTTATAACCAGTGGTGTCCCTTCGATTCAAAGAACATCAATGATTATTTTGTTTCAACGTACTGTTTGCTTCCTTATGATTCACACATTTGTGGTTCTTTACCTTTTATGAATCCAATTTTCATTAAATATGATTAAATAGGATGAGCGATCATTCCAATTTAACCTTCAACAATCACAAACAAAACCAACAAAACCCGATCTTCAATTTTTTTCCTTTTCACTCTCACCTCTTTTGAATTCTCAAGCAATATAGGATGGATGTTTCAGAACCTCGACATCTTCAAATTGTTTTTCATTTTCACCTAACCCTCTCTTGAATTCCTTTTGCATAGATGGATGTTTCATGTTACCATCTCACAAGGTTGATATTTCTCTAATACCATGACATGTCCAAATCACATATGATTAATTATATGTACTGAACACCACTCACATAGTATATACCATTTATTATCATGAAGTCAATTAATACATTGACATTGATCCTCTTTTATAGAATTCATAGGTGGTTAGATAAACTAACTACCAAGTATAAATGGGTAAAACATTGTTGGTTTCTTCTCTATTTTCCAATAAGCCGAGTATACAAAGGTAAAATTGATATAAAAGGGTAAAATTGTTAATTTCAGAGAGCTACAATTTCCATCCTAGAGCTCATAATTAAGCAAGAGAGTAGTCCATCTAAATATATTGAATATTATAATCATCATATCCACCTAGAATTCATATTTGAGCAACATAATCTTCTCCAAAAAATAAAAAATAAGTTGTCAGGGAATGGGAAAAGATAGAAATTTTGCATAACTTTTCCAAAACGTAATTGTTCTTTTTATCTAATAGAATTTTTATTTCATGTGCATTTTACAATGTCATGAGTACAATAAGAACAAATCAAGTTCATTGTGAGGACTAGGAGAATAAAATCTGCCTAGGGAATTCATAACCATGAGGAAGTGAAGGTTAGGTATGTTAGTTTGGGAAATGAGGAGATAGAGTCTAATGGGAATATGAGTAAATTAGAGCCAAAAGGGTTGATTGAGACCATGAAGATATTAATAATTGAAGTGAAAAGTTTTAAAACTGGATAATGAGAGAATAAAACCCACAAACAACAAAAAAACAATATTAACACCCATTTATTGAAGAGTCTAAACCAACTACAAAAGAAGGTGAGAGTTGGAACAAGTTCAAGACATGAGGAAAGAGGGAGATCCAATGATAGAGGGGAAAATTATAAATGATCTAGGCATTGAAGGTGTGTTAGCAAGACTCATAGAGCACATCATTCACTTGTTTATTCAAAAAGTAAGAACCATTTATCTAGAGTCATAGAGTATCCCATAGGTATCTCATGTGAGGAATCAAAGGAGAAGAAGGAATTAATAATGCCACTTTCAATCCTAGAAGCTGCCACAAAAATTCCTTTGATGGAGAAAATAGAAAAAGAGAAGAGGTTGAAGCTTGGTTTCTTGAAATCTAATTTTTTCTAGTTACATAAATATTCCCTCAACTTGGAATCTAGAGTTGACATATGCCATTTTCAAGGAAATACTTTTATGCAGTGGAATCAATTGAAACAAGTGAAACATATCAATGAAATAACATTACTTGAAAGCAGATTAAGAAATATTTCCAATAGCATTATAGCATTTATATGAGAAAAATATGCAATAGTTGTTTGAACTTAATCAAAGAATGAATATGAAATGAATATGAAAAGTAAGTTCTTAGAGTTGTTGAGATATATGGAATTTAATAAATATGAGAAGGTAAAAATTCAAAGATTGCCGAGTGATACCCACATTTTATGCATAAAAATATAATATGATGGGCCAAAGAATTTGGAATAGAACATAGGTAAGGATAAGTACATGCATGAGTAGAGTAAGAGAAGAGAAACATTCCAGAAGTCTTGTAAGGAAAGGAAGAAAGAAAAAGTCTAAGAAAGGATCAAATGTTTCAAACCTCCTTCATATTTTAGGAGCATTCGTGATGTGTATCAAAAGATTCAAGAAACTCATAGTGAATCAATGATGGAATAATATTCCAACAAAAGACCAAGACCACCAATAAAATGTTTGGGTTGTAAATGATCAATGATTTTAAAAATTTCCAACAGTTTGAAATGGATTTATATAATTTGTTTTAAATATAATTCCATTGTTTTTGTGATATCAAGATTGGAATGGATTACATAGAAAAGCATCATGATTTTCTAAAATATCATAATAATACATTTAGATGTATTTATGAAGAAGGAAAACATAGCTTCATGAAAGGAATTAGGACCCATTTCTATGCAAGAAACATTTCAGCTTTATAAACCAAGGAGATGTTTAAAAATGTGTGTCAATTATTTACACCTCATGTAGAATAACTAACCAAGAATAATTGTCCAAATATAGAGTATTTGTAGTTCTCAAAGAATGTATAGATGTGTTTGTGGATATTCCTGTGTCATCAATTCAAGAGAGACATAGGAATTTTCTATTGATCTAATTTTGGTGCTTCCTAATATTGAAAAACTCTTACACGCATAAGAATACATACATCCAAGGTCTCACACCAACTCTCTATGAAGAAGCAACAACCTTAGGTTTTTCATTGAATTTAGGTAGCTAAATAAATCTATAATGAAGAACAAGTGTCATGTTTGAACAATTGATGATCTCTTCAATGAGTGAAAGGAGAAAAGGTATATTCCAAGATAGACCTTAGATAAGGATACCAAGAATAATGATCAATCAAACAACTTTTATAACTTGGTATGGACACTAAGTATATAGTGGTGCCATTTGATTAAAACATGCACCATTTGTCTTTACAAAGTGCATGAGAAACCCTTGAAGATGGTTCTATAGGACATAAGAGATAATCAATTGTATGCTAAGTCAAGAAAATACCTACCCAACGATACATTATTTGACCCATAATATTTATAAGAAGGGAATATCAATGGATATATAAAGGACTAAAGAAATCAATGAATGGAGAACACCAAGGAATCTAACGAAAGTCGAGTATCACGTACGGACTTGAAGGTTATTATATGATATTTATTGCATAATTTCCAAGATTGATCACCTAATCACTCCTTTACAAAGAAGGGGATAAAATTTGAATGAACCTCAAAGTGTAGCCACACTTTCATCTTTGAGAGAAATTATTTACAAGTGCACCAATTTTAAATATTGTTGAATTCCATGTAACATGTTATGAGTCAAGGAAATTGAAAAGAGAATCGTGAGGAATTATGCCAAGCATGACTTAGAATTACCAACCGTAGTCCATGCTTTAAAAAATGTGAGGCATTACCTCACAAAAATAATTTTCAACATGACAGACCATACTAGTATAAATTATTTGTTTGAAAAACAAGCATTAAATGCTAGACAAATTTGTCTTATTTTATCCTAAATTATTCTACATGTTAAAAATGATGACAAGTTATCTTAAATTTGTCAATTTTCTCATCAATTTTACAAACATCAAGATGGTCCAAAACTTATTACAAATGTGACATTATTATGTAACATCCCATTCTGGCAGAAAACATATTCTTTGAGGAAACTTGCTCTATGATCCGACTTACATAAGAAAACGCTATCCTGATTTACAGATGATATGGATAGATGACATGATGTTTTACCGCTTTGACATGGACAGCGACTGGCCTTACTAAGTGTGGAGGGTTTTAATTGAGGATGTGAGGCAGACGACAGACCCTTGACCGGATTGCTCGGAGTGTGCTTTGGGGTTGATTGTTTACCTGCGGATTTTGCATTTGATTTGATGATAAGGATGTAATGCTCGACATCATTTGTTGATGATGTGCTAACGATAGCTTTCCCAACAAACCTCACATATGGATTAAGGGGGCCACACATGATTTCAAGAGAGGTTGAGGGAGAAGTGTCGACAGCAGCCCTGCCACAACCCACTAGCACTCTCGCCATGGCTGTACAACTATAGGTTAACTACACTAGTTCAAGCGATCCATGATGCCGTGAGGGTATACCATATTCCCACAACACCTATGGGCATGTAATAAGGGCCTTATTCCTTAGGTCCCCTTAGTCTCCCAATGTTCACCCTCGGGCTGGAAGCGACCGTGGGCTATTGATGTCTACCACCGGGCCAAGGTTGAAAATCTCTTGGAGCAATGGTGCATCCTGAAGGGAACGCCGTGCAAAAGAAACAAACAAGGTGAGTGGCACCCCGAGCCACATGGTGCATCCCCGGCAAGCAATCGCCGCTAAAAAGAATATTAATATACAGTGGCACCCCTTGATATCGGTGTTCCGGCGGCTAACGCCGCTGTTGATATTGATGAAGGAACAAACCTAGATGGCCCTAAGACTTTAATGATTAAGAAATTCTAAAACAACCTCCCTAAATAATTGTCGCCGAGTTCGTAATGTAAGTCCTAAGTCTAAAACTTCTTAGGGTAAAATTTTGTTTAACCTTAAGAAAAAGACCCCATAAAAATAAAAATAAAAAATTTAAGCTAGAAACCACTTAAGTAATAGTTTTAGTCTTCATAAATTTTGGGGTAAAATGAAGAGAGTAATAATTTAATTAAAATCCATGGCTCTTTAAAATGGTAAAGAAGAAATAAACCATCTAACCTAGAAAGTGTCAAAAGATTTCAAATTAATAATAAAAGGAAAAGAGCAAAATAGCTAACTACCTTTGGCCCAACAAAAGGAAAAGAAGGAACAATAAAACAGGGAAACTAAGGAACGGGGAAACATAATAAGGAAAGTGGGGCCAACTATGGTAAAAAGTTATGTCAACATAGTAAGGAATCAGAATACGAACCTTCTAAATGAACTAAATTAGCAACCTTAATTTGGGAAAGTATTTAAACCCGTAAAGGAATCTAGGAACACCTAGGAGCAAATTCTAGGAGCAACTCTAGGTGGGTGAGGGAAATGGCGACAATTAATAAATTCAAAGAAAATAATTGTTGGAGAAAGAGGGGGATGGATGACACTCAGCGAAGGAGAATATTTAGAAGATTTTATTAAAACTTAATTTAAATGTGATCTAGGGAAAGTTGGAGGTTCTAAAACTCTATAAAAGAAAGGGAAGATGAGGAAGAAAGGGGGATCAACGGTTAGCATAATGTTACACTCCCGGATTTGTGACTCAATCGGACATCGTGGGGGATGGGACGCACCATCCTGATAGGGAGTGGTAGCTCACCTCATGAGGCTTAGCTAGGAGCTAGATCGCACGATATGGATAATGTACACTTCTGTTCTAGGGTCTAAGGGTGCTTTATACCCTAGCGATTGGTTGAGGTACTGAGGTCTCATGGTCGGCGAAAGGGAGCGACGGAAGGCCGGATCACTATCTGCCGCTAGAAGGCTACTTCAGATGCTCTTCATTTTTTTTATGGTAGAATGTCTTAGGATTTATGCGGATCTGCTTATTAATGGAAAGGTAGAATGAGTTGTTTTATCATTTGTATTCTCGAAATTGTCTTAAATTGCTATCATTGTATTCCATAAATTGTCTGTATTAGTTATCATTGTATTCTAGAAATTATCTAAAATTGATATCGTTTGTATTCGGGAAATGGTCAGAAATTGTTACCATTTATATTCGACAATTCGTCTGGAATTGTTACCATTGGTATTTTGGCAATTGTCTAAGATTGTTATCGTTGTATTTTGGCAATGAGAAGAATTGATTACAGGTCTACAATACAACGACATATCTCCATATAAAAGGGGAGGGGGTTTATTGAATTCCTGTCTGCTCTTATACTTGGGTCCGAGATTGAAAACATTTGTGCTCCCACTAGTTTCAGGGGTTGGGAATTGTAATCCAAATGATATCATACAACTGAACTGATTCCACTCTATGTCGATGAGTCGTGCACAAGACCAAAGGTTCTACCTCTTTTCACTTGGGTCCTTCTCTTTGTGTGGGTCGTGTGTGCATCTTCACTCTTGATCCTGCGCGTGATTGATACCATGTGAGTGTCATACACCAAGCATCACTTTGCCCTCCACTCATGATCAAGTTGACATAGATTACCCATGTCATCATTTCTTCCTAATGGTGTAAACTAATCGCCACCTAATCCCTCGCGGACTGCGGTGTGTTAATGGCCCCCAATTTGCAAATAAAATGTGTTGGATCGGGCGTTGGATTTAAGGCCGGGTCGCCGTGGTTGTTATGGGGCTTAAGTCCCGTCAAACGCAGTTTCTCCTCCCATGCACATATTTTTGGTGATTTGTTATATCATATATTTGATATATGGCATGGTTTTAATACATTATGGTTGGTGCATGATTTGGGTAATATATATGGTATATATATTATTTACGTCTCAAAGCGGTGGCACGTTGGTAGTTTTGATTGTTATAGCGACCCTACCTTTGCATTTTCATTTTGTAAACCTCGCATGCCAAGGGATCTTATTATCACCTGCATTTGACCATCTTGTGACATTGAATCCTTACCTTCCAGGGATAACCCATCCTCTGACTCCCTTCGGGAGTGGAAATGTTGGGTTCTGTCATGGAAGGTATTTCCATAAAATAGTTGAACCTAAACTGCCTCAGATGATTGGACAACGCTTTCATCATGCTGCACACCGTACCGAGCACCGGTACACCGTGATGGTAATAATAGCCCTTACTAACGATAATCGGTACATCCCAGATGGTAATACAGCTCCCCACAACGATAATCCCGCTTATACAGTTGAGGCTAAAGACTTATGGTATCTCTTCCCCGATCACCACTTTGGCTTATGGTAGCAAACTTCCTTGTAACAGTTTACGGCATGAGTTTATAGCAACAAATCTTAATGCCGATAGGAATGTTGAATGATAGATTTCAGAGCGTCTCCTTGACCAACCTTAATTGATTAGTTAGTATTTAACTATAGCAAGCTACTTAATTTAGTCAATGTTTTAAATAATGTTAATGTAAAGCAATGAATGTTAATGTACGATATTGTGATGTAATGGAATTGTTAACACAATTGAAATGTTATTTATTTGCAATGTTATGGGAACATAAAATGGAAAGATGTTATTTTATTAGATATGTTAACGAAATTTTGTAGTTATTGATGATACAATTTGGTATAGTAATGGGTAGAAGCATGGTTACTCTAAATTATATTATTGTAATATATAGAAGGTAACTTCATTGGAACAAGATGTTTCTAATATGCATGGGTAATGTTATTGCCTTTAAAAAATAAATGAATGTAGGGTTAGATAATATTTGAGATGTATTGCATTGCTCTTCCCATTTGCATCGTTATGGCAGTAGAAGGTAATTACATTGTTACCTTCCGACAACTTATTGTGTTTTAATATCATAAGGTAATGTCAATGATATATTCGTTTTTGAATATGTAAGGGTAATGTCATAGCTCATAAATTAAAATGAAATGTTAGTGTCAGATCACGTATAGAATTTAGCATTTATTGTGTTTTAATTGAAAGATTGTGTAGTCACGTATGCCTATATTGTTAGTGTAACTGAAGTAAAGTTATCATTAGTTTGAATTACAATGCTATCTTATTATAAAATTAACAATACGGTCATTTATGGTCAGGTTTTTTGGTAGTTCCATTGTTATTGCTATCAATAAAGCGTAAGGTCCGTGTAATTTAAATACAATGTGAATGTAATATAGAAAGAAATGATATGGTTAGGTTATGTTGTTGTTATGGTAATTTCATTACGATTGATAACTGAAATGTAGGGTCCTTTGAATCTAAGGCACCAATTATTATGATCTGTCAACGAGAAATTGCAGTTAACTAAATGTACATTATTTATGGCTAGGTTGGTAACTCACCGCTTAATGGAAATCAAATGGAGCAGTTGATCTTCATTTATGTTATTGAATCTTAATAATGGATGGTTGATGTCGGAGTCCTTCTTACTTGCGCCTTCATAGAGGTCGTTGTTGTTCATTTAATTTTGTGGCACTTGGTTGTAATCATTTTATTGCTTGGTCTACTTGTGTCTAGAGGGATGTAGACACCTCCATGTTTATCAGAACAGTCGCCAGCCCTATGACCTTAAATGGTTAAAATCGATGGGAACCTGGGCTTGAGCATTGATTATGTGTCTTGGAGGTCCTAACCTTTGCAGGGTAGGACGTGCGGGTAGTCAGTCTTACTTATTGTCGATTGATCATCGTTAAATGCATGCAGTTACTTGATATGTGTCTTACATCGTGTTGTTGTGTTCGTCGTTGTTGGGTTTTATTAGTCGTCAGTGGCGACGAAGAGTGGAATGTGTTTGTTTCCCTTGTACATGCGTACACACACTTTTAAAAGAAAAAAAAAATTGCACTTTCTATCAGAGCTTCGTCATAATGAGGAGGTTCGTTACATATTATTAAAAATTTCAATCTAATACTAGAATACTACATGCAAATTATTTCACAAATGAATTTTTAATATAAAAATATACTCTTTAAATATTCAATGGTGGAAGGAACCAACAAAAAATTAGGGGAAAATACAATAACCATAAAATAAAATAAAAACACTTTGAATTTAACTTACATAACTATGAGAAAATCAAACATATATATAGATAAGATAATTATTAGGCACATAT
>SNQJ01S0196352.1:0-17413 GCA_010110895.2 Picea sitchensis
GTTAGGTCTTGTTTTTGTTATTTTTCTTAGGGTCCCTTTTGTTTCTTATCGAGAGGCCTTTTATTTCCTTCTCGGGGATCCTTGGGCGAAGAATCTCTAGGTTTCATTTCCTATGGCTTTTATCTTTTACCAGCTTCTTTTACCCCCTGGGCCTTTAGCCCCTTCTTCCCACAGGACAAAGTGTAACTCTAAAAAGTTCATCCTAATGGCTGAACTAGGGGAATGGGATGGATGAATAGGAGATCAAATGTAAAATGATAGAATGGTGGGAGCAGACGATGGCTCTGCAAATCCCCCCTGGTGGCTAACCAAAACCCATGAATACAATCTTGCTAGGTCACCCCATAAATCCCCCCAGCAATGGTCAAGTGGATTAGTGTAAGATCCAAGCAATTATCAGAAATGTAAGGAACCTGATGCATATATAACAAGGTTATAACAATCAAACATGATACATACCATGATACCTTGGACCAATTACCTCATCGAGCAAGAGTCCTCTCTGATGCAAGTCCAAGCCGATGGTGATGGAAGCTGCTACTGCTAACAGGACAAGTCTGGTGAAGAAGAAGAAGGATGGGACCTCTAGGGCCATGCTCAGTTCAATCTTTCTCTCGGTACTCCATGTCTAGGACCTGTGTGCCTCGAGACATGATCTCCTAGTTATCCCTAGAAAACGGGGATAACAGGCACGAAATGAGAGTGGAGATATAATAAAGAAATGCACAGAGATATCGCGTATATCCAATAATATAACAGAAATATATCAAATATGCAACCATAAACATAGAGATATAGTAGTACACAATTTCTATTAACAAAATAAATGTACAGTGACTATAAAAATACAGAGTGAAAGACTCGCTAGAATGGTGGTAGCTTATCTCTGAGAAGAGATGTGACGGCTACTCGCATTTGCAAGAAGATGAGTACAATGAGGCTCTGAAGGCGACCTTTTTACAATAAAAATGAATTCCCAAAACCCTAGAAATCCAAAAACCTAACCCTAGGAGATGAAGCGCCAAAAGTTATGTGGGCCCCGTTTGGGTAAGTTAGTACATTAACTTCTCAGGGTCGTAACTTTTCCATATGAACTTTGTTTTAGGCGTATGATAGCTCGTTGGAAAGGTATCATCGAGAAAATTCATTTTCGGATATCAAGCATGCCTTTGGCTATCATTGAGAACCTAGATAGTTAAAAATCTTCATTTAGGCCCTCAAAATGGCCCCTGAAGTTAAAACCTGCTAAAAATAGTAAATTGCCAAAATTGCCAAAAACATGTTTTGAGCCAGTCAGAAAAGGTGGGTGGCCACCGATATCCACTTGGATCAATACATGTCCTCCATAACTGATACTGATATAAAATTATTCCTCATTCCTGGTACATAAAGAACATTCTAAGCCTCATATGAACCACCTAACTCAATTTGGAATAAGAGAGTTACCTCACCCTTTATTGCATACTTGGCATCATCACCAATATCCACATGGATCCTTGATTCCTTATTTGTCAGACTATTGAACAACTTCTACACTTCTTTCATGTGACATGATGCACCATTTTCAAAGTATCAAGCACTCCTAGTCATTTTGTTGGTGGAAAGACTTGAAACTAGTGAGAAATCCCTCTCAAAATTCACAACAAACTCATCTAGATTAGTTTTTGTAGATTTTGCTACTTGTTGCGATTTTACTCTTCCTTTATCCTTATCCAGACACTGAGATGAATAATTACCACTCTTGTGGTATGACATACTCAAGTCCTTCTTCTTCCCCAATTGTGAGGTTTATCCTTCACCTTTAACCTTCTTCATGGAACCATTTTCTTTTCCCTTTCTTGTATGACTAACAAGGACCAGTTTCTCATCACTACCTCCTTTCCTTCTCACTTTGGACTCCTCTTGAGTCTCTTTCTAGATGAAATCATCCCAGGATTCTCAAATGAGGGAAGTGTCTCCTAAGACCAAATAACCTTGACAAATGGTTCCCAAGGTTTTGAGAAACCATTCATTGTTGTATTGACTAGCTTTGTATTGGTCATCATCCCCCTAGTTGATGCAAATTGATAACGAATATGGGAGATCCTCATGAGATAGCTAGTAACATTGTCTCATCTATACATATGCATTGATCTAATTTTTTTTATTAGGATCATCTTCGTGTTTAGGTTATCACTCTAGAAAATACTTATTAGAACGTTGAACATTTCCCTGGCCATCTACTTTTTAGAAAAATGAGGAATTAAATGATATTTTATCATGTCCAAGATCACCTATTGGGATTTCATCTCCTTCTTATCATAAACTACTTTCTCTATTTCATCTGTCGGTGGGATAGTCATTTGGCTTCTAATTTCCTAAAGATCATTTTCCTTTAGAAGAAAGGTAACCATTTATTTCTAGGACTTGATGCTTCCATTACCTAGATCTGATCAAAATGTTGTGGAATTTACCCTAACAATTTATAGGTTTGCAAAAATATTATGAAACCGGTCTCCTCTTTAGAGTGGAAGCTCTGATACGATGTTATATTATGTTTATTCAATGTCAAGATAAATTATTTCCTTGTGATTTCCTTGTTGAAAATTAAATTTGTAGCTAGCAAAATAAAATATATTGATTGAATAATTAATGATAAATAAACAAATAAGAAGAAGAAAATAGAAACTATTTTCACACATGCACACATAAATCTTCCCTTCAAATTAGCTTCTCATTGAATTAATATCAAAGATTACAAGGGCTCCCAAACCTGGGAAATATTCCCACTAATAATAGAAACAAAAAAGTACATCCAACACCTGGAGCCCAACACCTCTTCCCCTAATGTACGAAACCTATTCCTATGACCTATACAAAATGTACGCTCTCTGCACGGACTATACAACATGTATGTATGTACACGTCTTCGACACTGCACCTATGTATGTGCCCCTAACAACTTATCCTGTGCATATTTACATGCTCTGGGAAATTTTCCAGTGCATATGTACGTGCCTTAGACCACTTGTCTAGTGAAAATGTACATGCCTTGACTAACTGCTCCACATATACGACGCTACCAAAATATCAGTGTGGTTTGTACCTATGGCTAATGTGACTCATATTTGTTGCTTTGATCGTCCCAAATCTGTCCTTATTATCATATCTGTGTGTTGCTTCCCACTTTTTTCTCTTCTCTTTTGGACTGAGCAAAACATCCTTCTCGTACTCATCATTGCCTCCCAACACTCTCTTGTGTTTTTGAATGTGTTGTCTTTCCCCTTCACCTAGAATTTCTTTTATAATTTTGATTCATTGACCAGATCAAAACCCTAATCTCCAAAGTGATTGATGGTTGATATTAAATCTCACCTCACTTTAGATTAATGACTAAGATTCATTTAATTCACTAATGCAAATAACCTTTACATTTCATTAAATTAAACTTACTTTAATTATAAAAAGAACTTTACTTTAGCAATTTCTTTATTTAAAGTAAATAGCTAAGGTTGAAGGCTTTGGATAAATTCCACATGTCTAGAAACTTAGATCTGTATGAAAGTGCATATCCAATGATACAAACATAAAAAAAGAGGAGCATCAATAACCTATAATTGAGAGCATCTCTTTCATGACTCAAGTTATGGTTATGTGATTGATGTATTGGTCTCATTAATTAATATAAATATTGGTATGTTTCTCCCCTTCTCATTTTTATGTATTCAATGTATAATATTTCCTTGAACTAGATCTAATATTTTCTTGAATAGATTAGGTTAGATATAGTTTAGATTTTGTATCCTTAATGCTTGAAAAGGTTTGAGAGAGGTTTGTTTTGTCTATTTTTGTGCAAGAAGCAAGTTGAAGGAGATGGAGTGGGACCTCTGAGACTACACCAGCTAAGGACACACAAGGATGGCCTTCGTTGATAAGATATGTACTTCTCTCAAAATCTTGTATAAAATTAAGGAAACTATACTAGATCTAGGGAAATCGTAACTATTTATACCCATCGGTTGTCTTGGATCAAGGGTATATCCAAAGGATATCTGGCTTATCCATAGTATATATTTATCCACAACATAGATGGATGAAGATACATTGTCGAAGGAATCAAAATTTAATGTCAACAAATGTATGACAACAATGATGTAACCAAAAGTTCATGTACAAGAAGACACAATAGGAAAAGAACCTAAAGTACTTGTGGAAGAATATAAGTTGGGGAACAAATATGAACTTAATGCATAGGATAAGGAAACAAATGAACCTGAAGTTCTTGTAGTGGAAGAAGGTAAAACGTTTTTTAGCAGAAGAGGTAAATTATGAGAACAAGTGAGGCTCAAAGAGTAGTGAATAGATGCAATAGTTTGTTCCATGTCATTGATTTTACATCTTCAAGGTGTTGTAACATTGAAAATTTATACAAATTTTCTAACGCTTACATGGAACTAGCCAATATCTTGTCACCTTTAATTCACTAAATCTCGCAATTTACCTTCACTTTTTATGGTATAAATTTGTTAACCCTATCCTACTATCCATGTGTTTTGTTGATCATAATCCTAAGGTTAACCTTACATTAATGTGTTGAATATTTGTCCCTATTGTAATATCTCTAGCTATTCATCATCATCCTTCACATTTTGTCAAAACCAAATGCTAAAGTCTTCGTTTTGTATACTAATCTCACCATTATCCAAATCCAAGTTAAAAATTCCAAAATGTGAGTTGAGTTTTATTTTGTGTTTTAAAACCATTACTTTATAATCAAGATAGCCTTATTTATGATCGCATAGGTATCATTTATCTTATTCCTTATCAACTTTTACTTTTTATAAGTGTCAAATCCAACAACTCATGATAAAATACATCCACAGATGCAAATGATTGTGGCCCAAGTAAGCTTGAAGTTTAATAAGAGGGGAGGAGGCCACAAAACTTAACTACAGTTTCTACCCAAAAGACTTGGAGGATCCTGGGAAATTGCATCCCCTCTTTCACTAGTTTTCAAAACCATAGAGACCAACCCCTGCGATGGTCATGGCTCATCGATAGTGAGGACGCCCCATGCCAAACCGTCCTATAACATGGCCTGTCATGATCGCATATGTATCATTTATTTTATTCCTTATCAACTTTTACTTTTTATAAGTGTCAAATCCAACAACTCATGATAAAATACATCCACAGATGCAAATGATTATGTCCCAAGTAAGCTCGAAGTTTAATAAGAGGAGAGGGGGCCGCAAAACTTAACTATAGTTTCTACCCAAATTACTTGGAGGATCCTGGGAAATTGCATCCCCTCTTTCACTAGTTTTCAAAACCATAGAGACCAACCATCGCAAGCATGGTCAAGTGGCTCATCGAGCATAGTGGAAGGACCATGAACATATTGGGTATCTGGTGAATTAGATGGTTTTCACTGCTAGTATTTTTTTTCCTCGACTATTTGAGCTCTCATTTCCTTTTATTTGAGATCCATTGACTCCATATACGAAACCTTCATCTCCTAGCCTAGTTAAATGTTTTGTAGATCAACAGTGAAATTCCACAATGGGAGAGAAAAATTATTCAACCAACATTTTCAGTTGATTCGATCTATGGTAGAGCATTATATGAAGTATTTTCCAATGATATTTTTTGCTTCTATGATTGGGTTGAATGTTATGTAATTCAATGAATTGATGCTAATATATGATACTAACCTAGACATATATATATTTCATCTTCCCTGAGACCTTCAACCTAGACATATACATTTACTTTCCAAAGAGAGATCCTATATGACTGCATTATTAACATATACAAAATAAATCTAGACAAAACCCAACATAACTAGAATCGTCTTTAACCTCCAAGAAAACATAATTCTATATCTACCCCAAGACCCATCAACCAAACATCAAAAACATAGACAATTGAGTAGCTTCTAGTAGAGCATTTTCCTTGTATTCACAATCCCACAAGGAGCCTTGTAGCATGATGGCTTATTTTGACAACATATCCTATTTTTATTAAAATCCATGTAGATATGGAAAAAAATGAGGCCTCCTTGAACATAGATTTTTTCTCCAAGCATAGTGCCATGATTGGATCCAAGACCAAATATGTAATATTAAATTTTCCATTATCCAATCCATCAACAACTTAAAATCTCCAAGAACTTGCAAACACCTAATATTTTTCAAGTGCCACTTTCATCAACATCTCGAGGGTGTAGAATTCAACCATGTTATTTGCTCCCAACCCTGCTCCATATTTTAAGGAGAAGAAGTGGTAACGATCTAAAAAGAGTCTGACTCCATCCCCACACATTTTTGAGAGAGCCTCGATAAGCTCCATCAAAGAAGTCCAAGGCTTTGTGAAATCAATATGTGGCTCATGCACACTTTAATTTAATATTAATATCTATACCATTATTAATATTAATATCAAAAATTGATGCCCAAAAATAATTTTTTATTTTTTTCTAAATAAATTTTGGTCGTCGCATATCCGACGAAAACTTTAATCGATGCGACGATTTTTCTATATATAAACATTGAAAAGATGTCATTGCCATCGTGACAATCAGCTTCTATTGATGCTAATTTTTCTATATAAACATTGAAAAGATGTCGTCACCTATGTGACGATAGTTTTTGTTGATGCAACGGTTTTTCTATATAAACAATGGAAAGTTGTCATCGAATAAGTGACGACAACTTCTATTGATGCATCGGTTTAGCTACATAAACAACAAAAAGTTGTTGTTGAATAGGCGACGACAACTTCTATTGATGTGATGGTTCAGCTATATAAACAACGAAAAGTGGCATCGAATATGCGATGACAACTTCTATTGTTGCGTCGGTTTAGCTACATAAACAACAAAAAGTTTTCATTGAATATGCGATGATGACTTCTATTGATGCGTCTGTTTAACTATAAAATTTGTTGTTGCAATTTAGACGAAAAGTTGGTTTGATATTGTTTGTCTATATTGTCGCTTGTGCGACGTTTGATCAAGTTCATCGCAAATGCCACGTCACCTAAACCGAAGTTTCAGAGACTCCAAATTCTTCGCCATATCAATGACATAATGTCGCAATAACATCGAAACAACCATCGCAAAATGGGCCAAATATGCTAGTGATACTATATTTTTAAGTACAATCGCGAAGATGCATTCGAGCTTGTTCATGAGATAAAGGAACGAGATCGAACTAGAATTTCAGTTAGGGATTGTTTTATATACAATAACTAAACTTGGTGATTGTGTTGGTGGTGAGTGGGGAACATCGAATGTTGTCCTCGATGCCTGCAACAAGATTCAACAATGCTGGGAAAAGAGATGATCAAAAATGGGTGAGGAAAGGCCCTTTCATTGTTGCAGGATTGAAGTAGCAAAGTCAATTGCAGTAGAAGAATCAAGATGCCCATGACAATTATTACCACAAGTACAAAAACCAAAGTCAAGTTATTTTGACATTATCTCTCTACATTGCAGGGTTTGTTGCTTCACAGTCTGTGTTTCTTATGATGAAGAAAATACGGGTTCAAAGCCAATGTTATCAGGGAAATTCCAAAAGTAAATGAGTAAAGTCTTATTGCTAGGGTATATATGAATCAATTTTTTTTTATATTTTATCTCAGTCTGCAACTATCCACAAGAAATAATAGTGAATTATGTGACAGTTGTGACCATTTCAAAGAACTATTAAATTTTTTTCCAATATCTCTATCATGGGTTAACACAAACCTTATCATATTATTGGAAAACCAATGGATGAAATATTTGGTTCCATTGTAATGAACTTCTCCCAATTTCCGACGTTCATAATAAAATTTCCTTTTGCAACAAGGTAAATTTGGAGTGTGGAGCAATAGAAAATTAATTCGGACAAAGGATTATTCTGGTAAGGCTCAAGCAATTTTTACGATGTTTTTGATGAGGAGAATTTTACAATTTTTTTGGCGAATGATGCTAGAATTATGAAGAAACTTCCGAAGGACTTTGTATATTTTAAAAAAGTTAAAACATTTCTGAGGGATGCATCTCTTTTGTGGGAGGATTATAATGTGAAAACCAAATTATCTCCTTGATAACTCACATCTAGATATCCAAATATTCAAATCTACAACGAGGAACTTCCTAAAAATATCTATCTTTTGCAAACACCCTAGTCACTTATTGCACGTAAAATTGGATACAATTCCCTACAGGGACAAATGCAATTATTGTATTGTTTGCTTATACAAGATTATGTCACAATATTAATCAAATCTCCCATGGAATGTGAAATGTGTCATGGTCAATCAAATAAACATTACAAATAGTTTAGTCCCAAAAATGGAAAGTGATGGCCAAGACTATTTTTAGAAAATTAGATCTATTTCATATTTGAAATGAAAATATCAGCAATCGATCTAAGAAGATCCAATTTTCAAGGCATAGAGTTAGCATACAACACGGATAAAAGAGTATTTGAGGACTTATTAGAGCAAGGAGAGGTTAGGAATTAAGGTGGAAGGTCGATTGTGTCTTTTGTAGTAAGCTCATATATCAATTGTAATTTTCTATGGCATGATGGATTAATTCAAGGATTCATGGCTCATTCTCAGCATAGCCTTGTGTTTTCTTTCATTTAATGTATTAATTTTTCTTATATTATCATCTATGTTCTTCTTAGTAAACTTGTAAATTTGTAGTCAGATTATATTGTGTCATAAGTGTATCAATTTGGCAACACAACCACTGATACAATTATAAAAGGAATCATCAAAGATTACACATTTCCATATATTGGACCTATGTCTTTATTATTAATGGATGAAGTATTCATTTCTATTTCATACAATATCTATCATAACCCAGTTATATTTTGTTCCTTTATAGGTTACCTAGAAGGTGTTATATTGTTGAATTCACATATTGTGCTCAGTCTATACACTTGCATTTTTTCTTTTTTGGATTCATTGTATAATTCCCAATAAAACCACCCTTATTCATCTCATTTCGGTGGAGACTTCCTCACTCACTATTAAATATAACATTCATTGTGTTTTCTCCTTTATTATACCTATTATTTTTATTTATTGCACCTTCTTGGTTGTGATTATGTGTCGAATGGATTAGGCCTCTGATCTGAGGGATTTCCATACCTTTATTCCAGTAATTTTCAATTTAACTTTTCATCCCTGTCTGTTTATGATTGTAGCTACATGAGACATTCTCCAAGACACAAACCTGAGAGATATCCCCTAAGGGGGTGTGTGGTGCCTATTTGAGACAGAGATGGAATGTTTAGATGGCCTCCTCCTTATAGAGAGTTGAGAATAAATCTAGATGATTCTCTTGTCTAACGCAGTGAGAAAGGATATCTGCAGTGTTCGATGTGCATGCGGCTGAACAGAAGGTGAACGTGTGAAATACCAAAGTGATGGGTGCATTGTCATGAGACAAAAATGAATATGATGTATTAGCCTCATATGAGTAGAGATTCGATAAGAAACTCTATATGAATCTCCTGTGTAATGCAGTGGGAAAGAAGATTTGATGAGTGGACGTGCCTATGGACGAGCACAGGTGAACATGATCCTAGTGGCTGAGCACTAGTGAGAGTGGTTCTTCTGTGTAATGAAGTGAGCCAGAGATGGGCATCCCTATGGATGTGCTGCAAGTGGTTGAGTAGTAGTGGGTGTATGATATCCCTTACTATATTTTTCAAGAGGCATACCTGCCTGTAACCCTAATTGTAATGTAAAGGGTACAGGTCGGCCCCACCTTAATGTAATTGATAATTAATGTAAAAGATAATTAATCTAGTTAATATCAATTATATTATGATATAGAGAGGTTGGCCTTGTTGTGCCAATAGAAACTTCTATTGACATGTCAATTCTAATATAAGTAAAGGTAAATTCCCCATTGTGGAATCATGTCTTTTGTGTGAGTATGGAAATTTCAACAAGTACATCTACTTGGGAAAAGTGTGCACCTCTCTTGGGCACTAGCCTTCTAGGGTTTGTGAGCACCCTTTTGTGTGCTAGGTTTTATTGGTGGTGAAGGTATTTCTCTCGAAGAATATAGAAAATGATTGGTTGGTTTTTCTTCCCTTGTTGAGAAGGGTTTCCCATGATACTTCTTGTGTACTTGTGCATGGTGTTTCTTCTTGTGATCTTGGTTGTTGCAACATAATTGGCTATGGTTTAAGTAAAATATAAAATGGAATTAAATTCATGCTTAAGCCTAGATTATTGAAAAATTAACATGGTATCAGAGCATAGGTCTTGAATAGCCCATTGCACAAGCAATTTTCAGGCATCTTCTCTCTCCTGCAAAACCGTACGACCCTCCTAGGGTTTCCAGAAATTCCATATGGCCTACCTTTCTAACAAGTTTCAACACTTGGAACTTGGATGTTGGGGATACAAATGCCATAGGATTGTATGGCCTTCTTCATCACACCTCCAGCAAGCTTCAAATTGAAATTCTGAGCATTTTGAAATTTTGGCCTAGGGTTTCGCTAATTTCTACAGAAATTTCAGTACAAGGGTTTCTGTAACTCATTGAAGGAGTTGTTCAGCTCACCAATGCTCTCATATCTTTCAAAGGCTTATTGTTGTTAGTCATAAGTCCAACAAAACCTAAAAGTTCTAGCCTAGCCTAGCCGTTAGTTTTTCTAGCCTAGTTGACAAAGGGTTGTGAAGAATCTAAAATTATGATGAACAAAACTATGATGGAAGATAAAGTTGATGGATCAAGCAAATTCAAGTTCCTAGAAGACAAGACTTCAAAGGAATACTTATTTTGGGTTGATAAAAAAAGGTTTCACTGTGACTACCTCCTTCATGAAGATGTCGGAGGATAGAGAACAACCATGTGCCATTGGAGAAATCATATCAGCACCCTCAGGTATGCACTTGTATATATATTATTTGTATCATTGTCATGAGGGTAATTGCAGGACAAAGGAATATTTTGTTGAAGTCCTAGATCCAGAGGGATCTCAATGCATTTAGAGGAACAACACATTAGAATTGAAGACTCCAGGTTTGATTGTTGTAATTGTCATTCCTCAAACCTATATTTCTAAGAAAATTATACATTACAAGTAGGTGTTGTAATTGTGAAAACAATTCTTAAATTGTTTTGATTCTAGATATGTACTCATTATTCTCCTTTAGGAGATATTCTTGTTGTGGTTCCTCTTGTTTTCTTGTTCCAGATAGGTTAAAAACAAAGGAATATGCTTATCCTTTAGAGGGATTCAAAACTATTTGAGAAAGAGGAAGAATAGAACCATCATTGAGAAAACCAATGCAATAATGCATGATCATAATATTTCTATGATTCCATGGGAAGAAGCATGCATGACATAGTATATGTTCAGAACAAGAGTCTTCACCAAACTTTGAAAAACATAACTCCCCAAAAAAACTTCATCGGAGTGAAGCCTGAGATTGAACACTTCAGGATATTTGGGTGCCCAATGTATTTTCATGTACCCAAAGAGAAGAAGTCCAAGCTAGACCCTTTAGGGAGAAAGGATACAATTATGGGATAAATAGTGAATCTTCGAAGACATTCTAGATCTACATCCATGGTCATAGAAATATTGAAACAAGAATAGATGTTGTCCTTGAAAAAGATATGGCCTTTTAAAGATCCAAAGAATCTTAGATGGAGATTGACAGTGAGACAATACCTTCTCCCCCTTCATCATTTCAGAGGGAGACATACATTATTCCAGCTAATCCATTTTCTCCAGTTGATATGTCAAGAGATATTGCAGTAAGGAATAAAAGGCCTGGCTAGGCTCACTCTGCAGGAGACAGAGGAACATACAAGCCCCTAAAGGCACATCCCAAGAAAGAAAAATAGATTTTTGAGCTATCCTTTAGTTGTGAGCCACTTCATTGATTTTGAGCCTCCTTGTCTTGGAGAAGCAAAAAGAGAACATGTATGGAAAGCTTCCATAACAAAATAATACCAATATATCTTAAAAGAATGATATTCAAGATATTGTTCAGAGACCAGAAGGGAAGTATGTGGTAACTTCCAAGTAGATCTATAAGATCAAACATGCAGCTGCTGGAAGTGTCGAGAAATACAAAGCGATATCTATAGCCAAAGGATTCTCACAAACAGAGGGATTTGTCTATGATGAGACACTTGATCAAGTAAGCCCTATACACTTCCATGCATACTACCATACATGAGTGGAAACTATATCAGATGGATGGATTCTTGATGAGTTTGGGTTTTAGCAAGAGTATTGCTAATACAAACCTATATTATTACATTGTTGGTGATGAGAGCCTGATTTTGATGACTTATTCAAGAAATCCATGTTGATGGATACAAGTAAGCTTTGAATTATGATTTTTATATGAAGGATATGAGTATGATGCACTACTTCTTGGGACAAGAAGTATGGCAGAGGAACGATGAGATTTTCCTGAGTCAATGAAAATATATAGTGGGAATATTAAAGAAGTTTAGTATGACATAATGCAAATCCACGGTGATGGATTTGAAGAAAATGAATGATGATGATTTTGACGAGATTGATACACAATTGATTGGATCACTGATGTATCTGGTTAACACCAGACTTTATTCATGCTATGCAATGAATTTACATAGTTATTCCATGAGTCAACCAAGACAGACTCATTGGATAGTAGCGAAGCATGTAGTGAGATATCTACGAGGCACAATTATCGATGGCCTGTGGTATGTCTCTAGTGTAGACTTGAGTTTGCAGGGATATACAGAATGGACATAAATTAGAGTGTACTGGAAGAGCACATCTGGTTGTTGTTTTACCATGAAGTTTGTCATGGTTTCTTGGTGCAACAGGAAACAAAGCCATGTGCCCTCGAGTACCAAAGAAGCAGAGTATGTAGCATCGATTGTGCGAAGAAATATGACTTCACAAGCATCTGACAGATTTACTTGATCATGAGATGGATCTTATGATGATAACCATAGATATGTGTAAATATATTTGAGAACCCAATGTTTCATGATAATATCGAAACATGTTGAGATAAAATATCATTATATCAGAGACATGATGTAGAGGAAAATAGTACAATTGTAGTACCTTCCTACACATGAGTAGATTGCAGACATATTCACCAAATTATCTTGGTGAAGGATACCTCCCTAGTTGAGAGGGAGTGTTGATAACTACAACCAAGAACCAAGTCAAAAATACATTTGTGTGAGTCTTGGCATGATGAAGAATGCCTCCCTAGATGACAGGGAGTGTTGATTATTACAGCTACGTGAGACATTCTCCAAGAAACAAACCTAAGAGAGATCCCCTGAGAGGGGTGTGTGGTTCCTATCTGAGATAGATATGGAACTTAGTGATGGAATCCTCCTTAAAGAGAGTTGAGAATAACTCCATATGATTATCCTATGTAACACATTGAGAAAGGATATCTACAGAGTTGGATGTGCCTATGGCTAAGCATAAGGTGAATGTGTGAAATCCCAAAGTGTTGGGTGCATCGTCATGAGACAAAAATGAAGATGATGTATTAGCCTCCTCTGAGAAGAGAGTTGATGAGAAAATATAGACGACTCTCATGTGTAATGCATTGGGAAAGAATATCTATTGAGTGGATGTGCTCATGGATGAGCACAGGTGAATGTGATCCTAGTGGTTGAGCACTAGTGAGAGTGGTTCTTCTATGTAATGAAGTGAGCCATAGATATGGACATCCCTATGGATGTGACCCTAGTAGTTGAGTACTAGTGGGTGTATGAGATCCATTTCTATATTTTCCAAGAGTCATACCTTCTTTTAACCCTAATTGTAATGCAAAGGGTACAAGTCGGCCCCACCTTAATGTAATTGATAATTAATATAAAAGATAATTAATCTAGTTAATATTAATTGTATTATGAGATAGAGAAGTCGTCCACATTGTGACAATATACACTTTTGTTGAAAAGTAAAGTCTAATATAAGTAAAGGTAAATTCCCCATTGAGGAATCATATCTTTTGTGTGAGTTTGGAAATTTCAGCAAGTACATCTATTTGGGAAAAGTGTGCACCTCTCTTGGGCTCTAGTCTTATAGGGTTTGTGAACACCCTTTTGTGTGCTAGGTTTTCTTAGTGTTGAAGGTATTTATCTTGAATAATATAGCAAAGGTGTTGGTTTTATTTCTTCTTCTTAGGTCACCATCTGAGTTATTGACCCAGGGTTCATGTCTTTATGGTGTCCAAGAAATCCTCTAAAACTATCGGTCCTTCTGGTAAACCAGAAGGCAACACAATACACAAAATGCACTGTGCAGTATCACCCGAGATAAATTTAAATGGATGGTTGTAAGACTTAGGTGTTTATAGCCTAGGATTGAGTATGAGATAGGGGTTTATTAACCAAATCCATCTACTATGATTTTTAAGTGTAAGCTACTTATTCCTCACAAGGGCATGTTTACATTTCACCATTAATTTCCCAAACAACATAAACATATTCCATAACAATGTATTAACTCATTCATCAATCATAACCATTAACTGCTCAAAGAAAGTAAAGATCTGCATGCATTCATCACATTAAATAGATATTACCATGGTTCACCCCCTCCTGGGCTACGTCCACAAAGATTTGGCTCTTGGCTCTTTTATTATGGTAGTTCTGCATTTTTCAGTGTTGTGCACTGATGGGTAAGATCTATATGAGGTGAACTAGATCGCACCAGGCTCTATAGCCTGTGATCTAATCCTCAGATATACCTTCTCCCTTCTATTCTTTGCTCAACAACTTAAAAAAATAGTACATAATAGTATTTCATAATGCATCCATTCATACATCATTCTAATGGAATGTTACAAGAACCTGAACCTCTCCAAAAACAACAAAAAATTACTACAAAAATGATAACCCCTATATGATACATGCGTATCTATATTTATATCTATCAGGCTCTTCAACCATTTCCAGTGTATTACTAAAACTCTAACCCTACCAACGCTAGGTCGTCCTCCCATACACATGTTCTTATTCCTCCATTTGTCACTTTCCTTGTGCATGCTTTCTTGCATGTGCATGTGTTGTTATTTCTCTAGTTGTTACTGCAGTTTGTGCACACTTTCTTTCCCATGATCGTCCATCTTTCCACTTCAGTCTGGTTCCAACAGGTGTTAAATTTGGCAACATCGACAGTAATTCTCCAATGAGAGGCCATATGGGCCACCCCGAGGCTAGCCAGGGAGATTTGGAGAATCAACTAGTCTTGTGAGGTATTGACAAAATCCAGGGGGAACGTACAACCTTTGTGAGTAAAACCAAAAGTCAGGACAAACGAGATGCTATGTGAGTCTAATGAAAAATTCAGGGGGAACATACAACCTCTGTGAGCATAGACAATATAGTGCAAAAGTCAGGAAGGATGTACAACCTCTGTGAGCATAGACAGACTAGTGCAAAAGTCAGGGGGAACATACAACCTCTGTGAGCCTAGTCAAACCTTGTGAGACATGAGAAAAAGTCAAGGCATCTAAAAAAAATTAGGTTTAATATAAATTCCTATGAGCTAGAAAAAACGATATTCCTAATATTGCAAATGATGTAATTGTATTGATCTAATGTGTTGGCATGTGTAAACATTATCCACCATGAAGAGAATTTCGAATTGCCTTGTTAAGAGTTGTAACTAAAGTCTTGAGTCTAGTTCTATGTTAGAAATAAAGTGTAATGTTGAGTTGCAACTAAAGTCTTGAGTCTAGTTCTATGTTAGAACTAAACTGTAATATTGAGTTGCAACTAAATTCTTCAGTCTAGTTCTATTTTAGTAATGTTGAGTTGCAACTAAAGTCTTGAGTCTAGTTCTATTTTAGTAATGTTGAGTTGCAACTAAAGTATTGAGTATAGTTCTACTTTATAACTAAAGTGTAATGTTGAGTTGAAACTAAAGTCTTAAGTCTAGTTCTAGGTTCGAACTAAAGAATGTCAGTCTCAAGTCTAGTTCTAAGTTCGAACTAAAGTGTAATGTTGAGTTGTAACCAATCTCAAGTCTAGTTCTAAGTTCAAACTAAAGTGTAAATCTAAGTTGTAACCAATTTCAAGTCTAGTTCTAAGTTATAACTAAAGAATGAATCTGATTTATGTTTAATGCATGCAATCAAGTTACTATTTTAAGCTTCCCCTCTTCCCCTCTTCAGCCTATATAAGAAGAGGTCGACCCCTCTCTTCAACACGATTTTGTAATACAGTTCTGCAACACAGTTTTCATATGCAAGTTGAGGGTGAACTAATAGAGGAGCAGATCAGTGATAAAGAGGTAGCATATCAAAGGTGTATTTCAGCAAGGTCTTGTAAGTCTTTGTCAGGTCAAAGTCATCTTGGCAAGCTCTTTGAGAGAAGAACATTCATGGTGGATATTTGTAAGATATCTTACATTATTAGTGCAATAAAGGAATATTTTTTGTTGGTGTTTTTCTCCTTGTACAGGGTTTCCCAAGGGTATATGTGTTGTTGATATGCATGTTTACTTATCTACATAATTATTTCTATTCTATTATGATTTGGAATTGTTGAAGTGTCTTAAGATGGAATCAAAGTATTGAAGAAAATAAAAGAATTAATCTGCATAAGAAACCAAGATCATAATTTAACATCGTATTAGAGGTTAGGGTGTGTTCAACGTGTTGAAGTGCAATAGCAGGTACACACAAATCCAATCAATCTTGATTAAGTTTCCAGTGTGAGGACCATGGAATCCTCCATTTCAGTTAGGGATGAGGATAGGCTCGAAGGAGCTACCAACTTTAATGTGTGGAAGCTCCGTATAACAAATATATTGCAAGAGCATGATCTTGAGTAGTATGTGACCACAATGGTGGAGGAACCAACAAATAATGCAGGAAGAACGACCTTCAGGAAGAGTCAATCAAATTCCAAGCGAATCATGTTTGACTCAGTCAAAGACAGTATAATGCCTGCAATGACTTCGTTGATCACTGTCAAGGACTGCATAGATACCTTCGTGAATTTGTATGAGAAACATGCTCCAAGTCAGAAGACGACACTTAATCACAAGCTTAAGTATTTAAAGATGGAGAAAGGTGTATCAATGGCATCTTTTTGTTCCAGGATAACTCAGATTAGAGATCATCTTTTGGTCATAGGGGTGACAGTGGATGATGATGATTTAGTGGAGGCCATCTTTTACGGTCTTCGTTCTTCATGGGATACCTTCTTATCCAGTGTAAGTGGGAGAGAGATTCAACCCACGTTTGAGAGGTTATGGCATGATTACCTCCAGGAGGAGATTTGCACAACTACCAGGAGCGAGCCAACAAAAGAAGAGAAATCAACTTTAGCATCAATATTCAAGGGAAAGAAGAAAGGCACTTTCTAGAATGGATCTCATTGGAAGCCAAACACCAAAGGTACATTCAAAGGCAAGAATAT
>SNQJ01S0196353.1:7021-17277 GCA_010110895.2 Picea sitchensis
CTCTGAAATCCTTTTTACAATAAACAAGAATTCCAAAAGTCCTAGACATCTAAAAACCTAACCCTAGGAGATGAAGCACCAAAAGTCATGTGGGCCCCGTTTGGGTAAGTTAGTACATAAACTTCCCGGGGTCGTAACTTTTGCATACAATCTCCATTTTAGGCGCATGATAGCTCGTTGGAAAGGTATCATTGAGGAGATTAATTTTGGGGGATAAATAATGCCTTTGGTTATCATTGAGAACCTCGATCTCGAAAAACCTTCATTTAGGCCCTCAAAGTTAAAACCTGCTAAAAATAGTAAATTGCCAAAATTGCCAGAAAACTGTTTTGAGCCTATCGGAAAAGGTGGGTGGTCACTGATATCCACCTGGATCATCACTAGAGCATACAAGAACCATTTCATTTGGCTATTCACATCACCTCTTGAGTGAATGAGCTTTGGATTTCTTCACCATTTCCTTCTAGTTTGTTACTTGTAAGAAGAGCTCAATCATTGGGGGTTCAAGATCCTTCCCTTGGAGGAAGAAGGGACCCATAAGTTTCCCTTTATACTTGGTGTTTTCCCACTAATACAACTTATCCATTGGTGGCATGCACGCTGTTTATTTTTTGTTTTATTTCCCCTATGCACTCTAGTTTAGTTTCTTTTATTGTTATTAGTTTAGTTCTTTGTTTATTTCTTATGCTTGATGTTTCTAACTCTTACATTCAATGTTGTCTTGTCCAGCTAACCCAACTGGACTTGTAATCATCCTTATTTTTCTCATTTAGGTGACGAAAGGGATGCAACAAGGGTTTTTGGGTAAAAGGAGGAGTTCAACATATGGGAAGTTCCTAGTGCTTTTTGAGTAAGGGAGTCGAATGAATGAAGAAGTTTGAGGTATGACTGAGGAGTAAAATCACACTGTAGCAGAATGACTAGGTAGGTTCGGGTGATGTTATTGTTGCATATTTTGTAGCGTAGTGTACAATTGTAATAAAACTATTAATGAATAACATAAGAAGACAATTGTTTTGGATGTAGCTCAATTTGGGTGAACCACATAGATTTGTGTGTTGTGATGTGTTGTATTTTCAATTTATGATGTCGCACACTAAAATATCTAGTCATTGAATGAATGTTAAATGGGAGAATGTCGCACACAAAGTAGGTTGATTGTTAAGTAACTCTTGAGCAATGGGCACTGCGCACATGAGTAAGTGATAGGTTGAATTCCCCACTTCCACTCAACACTGTAGAACCTTGGTTCCTGCAGTCCCTCTATATGCCTCGGGTGAGACTTCACTTGCTCTGCAGGTGATGCCAAAAGTGGGGATAGGCTCTAATGTCTCCTTCCTTATCCTATTGTGTTTCCTTTGTAAATCCTTCAATACTATCCCATGTTGTTCTTAAGGGGTGATGTTAGGATATTTAGAAACTTAGGATTTATTTAAGATCAATTTTGTCTAATGTGTCGTTAGGTTATAGTGTGTTTCTTTAGTATGCATTTGTAATATGACGATTTTGATATGTTCCCAACATAGAGTGATATGATGGCTCATATTCTCCTTGATCTTAATGACTACATTGATCCATGGCTTAGCACCCAATTGGTCCATGATATCTATTTAAAGAGCACAAAGGTTCATTTGTCGATAATCGATTGTGAGAAGCTCTCTTGTAATATTTTTCTTTTACAACATTAATAAATTGCCTCAAGTGACCATGTTGGCTAGGGTTGTGGATGTTCCCCAACATGGGTTTTTCCATGTAAAAACATCGGTGTGTTCATCTTTGATCTAGTTGTGTGAGTGGTTACTGAATGTTTTCATCCTATGTTGGAGTACATGTGTTGTCGAACACACCTAGTGAAAAAGATGGAGAAGAAGCTCTAGTTTCCCTTATCATTTGGTTCTTCCATTCCTTCTTTTTGAGGTGGAAATTGTTGAGTTCTAGATCTTAATTTCACAAAAGAGAGACCCAAATGAAGCCATGGTGTTTCAGAAGTCAAGGTGGGTGTCATCAAATCATGTTGTTTTCCAAATTGTGGTAGGTCCTAGAGTTTCTTTAGTTCTCAAACTACCGATGCCAATGTATCTTGATTATCCTATTGAGTTAGCATTGTACACATCAATAATTCAACTATGAAGTTGAGACTACGATTGGTTTTTTTATGCTCATGGATGTGGATATGAAGAGAATTAAAAAAGTTTAAATGATCTTTCTCAAGTCGTTGGAGGGAGGAAAATGGAGGCTAGGGATCATTGGAATCCACATTTTTCAATCATGTGTCAACTACTTGAGAATTCAGGATCCAATTTGTTGCATACGATAAGAGTCCAAGGTGAAAATTTCCTTCATAGTTTCCTAGAGGGAATCAAAATTTCCAAGAGAATACTATGCAATATTCACAAACCTTATTCATCAAAGTGTTAGGGATTTGCAAACTAGAGAAATTAATCCAACAAACTTGATGAACCCACACCAAAAATCATGACACATACCACTGCGGGGTGTTAGAATGAAATTTTAGTGGCCTGGGAACATAAATTAAACGAGAGGGAAGACCTTGACTAAATTTCTAGGGTTCATCTTCTCCAAACATAAGTTGAGCAAAGGTAGACTAGAGATGGGAGCTAGGAAGCAACATTATCCCACCTTGATGTTTCAAGAAAGAGGTGGAGAAATTATTACTTGAACTGGATAGTAAATGAAGATATCCTCGGGGGCAGGGCGATGTTGTACTTGCAATTTGAACTACGTGGGAGTCAATGATGTGAGTAACCTCCACTTATTGTAATGATTCAGTTGACCAAAAGATGAAAACACCTCCACTTGTTGTAATGATTTGAGTGACCAAAAGATGAAAATACTAAGGAATAGGAGACACATAACAAGAATTATAGAAACTCCCACATTTTTAATAATTTCCAAGTTAAATCGAATTCTCCATTGTGTTCTCAAAGCACATGGATCCACTTCAATGTGTCAAATTTCCAACATGAAAAAGAAATACTTTCCGAGACTAGTATTAAATGAATTTATGATTGAAACATGTTATAGATCATATGTTGAATTATTATATGAGTATCCCCAAACTATTATATTCTTGATATACATGGAGAGAGTTAGACTAATTACTTTCAATAATACATATGCTTCCGCTTTATTATTTTTCGTTGTCGCACAGTACCATTCATAATCCTATATGCTTCTTCTTTATTGTTTTTCATTATCGCATGGTACCATTCATAATCCTATTCGATTTCCCTGGCCTATATATAGTCCCTTCCATGCCTGCTTCCCCAAATATCCGTTTCATTAATTAATAATTTAAGAAAACTATAATAATATTCACTTTATTAAATTATCTCACATAAAAGTACCAAGCTACATAATAATACATTAAATGTATTATCCTTGTTTATGATTATATGTGAAACAAGTGTTGCATGGTAGCGTAGTCTCCGCCAGGTTGGAACGGGAGTAAATGCGTGGGTTGCAAGTTGCAGTACATGTGGTATCCATGCAAAATTTAGTATTCCAAAATTAGTTTTATTTGAAATTTATAAAAAAATATTAATGTCTGGTACTTCAACGAAGGTTCCTAGTATCTAAGTTTGATAGTACATAAAATATTTAATACATAATGCATATAATCCAACAATTACGGAGTCGTGGGTTGGCAGAGTTGCGGATTCAAATTTTTCATTTTTCATGTCCAGAGTGTTTCACGATACACATTTTGTACCCAACACTTTCTCCATATACATTTTGCACCCAACAATTCCATCATATACATTAGACTGAGTAATTTATAGAATATCTTAACATTGCACCAAGATTTATAGTAATTTATACAATGTTATAACACTTTTTACTTAATGAATAGTATAAACAATTATTTAAATTTTATTCAATATTATTTTTAACGTTTTTAAATGTAAATTTGGAATTTTGGAATTTTGATTTTGTTTATGATAATAAAGGTGAAATTTATTTTAATTTTTCATTTTTCATGTCCAGCTTGTTCCCTGATATACTTTTTGCACCCACATTTTGCACCCAACAATTACAGAGTGGCGGGTTCACATGTTTCATTTTTCATGTCCACCATTTTCCCTGATATACGTTTTGCACCCACCACTTCCATCATATACATTTTTCACCCAACAATTCCATCATATACCTATACGTTTTTAAATGTAAATTTGGAATTTTGGAATTTTTATTTTGTTTATGATAATAAAGGTGAAATTTATTTTAATTTTTCATTTTTCATGTCCAGCTTGTTCCCTGATATACTTTTTGCACCCAACACTTCTACCATATACATTTTGCACCCAACAATTATGGAGTGGCGGGTTCACATGTTTCATTTTTCATGTCCACCATTTTCCCTGATATACATTTTGCACCCAACACTTCCATCATATACATTTTTCACCCAACAATTCCATCATATACCTATACGTTTTTAAATGTAAATTTGGAATTTTGATTTTGTTTATGATAATAAAGATGAAATTTATTTTAATTTTTCATTTTTCATGTCCATCTTGTTCCATGACATACTTTTTGCACCCAACACTTCTGCCATATACATTTTGCACCCAAAAATTAAGAAGTCGTCGGTTGCAGAGTGGCGGGTTCACATGTTTCATTTTTCATGTCCAACATGTTCCATGATATACATTTTGCACCCAACACTTCCATCATATACATTTTGCACCCAACAATTCCTTCATATACTTATACGTTTTATAAAGGTGAAATTTATTTTCATTTTTCATTTTTCATGTCCATCTTGTTCCGTGATATACTTTTTCCGCCATATACATTTTGCACCCAACAAGTATAAACAATTATTTAAATTTTATTCAATATTATTTAAACAAGTATAATATTTTGTTTATGGTAATAAAGGTGAAATTTATTTTAATTTTTCATTTTTCATGTCCAGCTTGTTCCGTGATATACTTTTTGCACCCAACACTTCCGCCATATACATTTTGCACCCAACAATTACGGAGTTGCGGGTTGGCGAGTCGTGGGTTCACATATTTCATTTTTCATCTCCATCATGTTCTATGATATACATTTTGCACCCAACACTTCCGTCATATACATTTTGCACCCAACAATTTCGTCATATACTTATACGTTTTTAAATGTAAACTTGGAATTTTGGAATTTTGATTTTGCTTATGATAATAAGGGTGAAATTTATTTTCATTTTTCATTTTTCATGTCCATCTTGTTCAATGATATACTTTTTGCACCCAACACTTCAGTCATATACATTTTGCGCCCAACAAGTATACACAAGTTTTTAAATGTAAATTTGGAATTTTGGAATTTTGATTTTGTTTATGATAATAAAGGAGAAATTTATTTTCATTTTTCATTTTTCATGTCCATCTTGTTCCCTGATATACTTTTTTCACCCAACACTTCCACCATATACATTTTGCACCCAACAATTATGGAGTTGCGGGTTGATGGAGTCACGGGTTCACATGTTTCATTTTTCATGTCCACCATGTTTTGTGATATGCATTTTGCACCCAACACTTCCATCATATACATTTTGCACCCAACACTTCCGCCATATACATTTTTCACCCAACAATTATAAACAATTATTTAAATTTTATTTAATTTTATTTTTAACGTTCTTAAATGTAAATTTGGAATTTTGGAATTTTGACTTTGTTTATGATAATAAAGGTGAAATTTACTTTAATTTTTAATTTTTCATGTCTAGCTTGATCCGTGATATACTTTTTGCACCCAACACTTCCGCCATATACATTTTGCAGCCAACAATTACGGAGTTGCGGGTTGGCGGAGTTGCGTCTTCACATGTTTCATTTTTCATGTCCAACATGTTCCGTGATATACATTTTGCACCCAACACTTTTGTCATATACATTTTGCACCCAACAATTCCGTCATATACATGAGACTGAGTAATTTATAGAATATCAATGGAAAAATTGAAAATGGAAAATGTGAACCCGCAAACCTTCGTTGATGTACCAAACATTAATATTTTTTGATAAATTTCAAATAAAACTAATTCTGGAATACTAAATTATGCATGGATACCACATGTATTGCAACTTGCAACCCACCCATTTACTTCCATTCCTAAACGATAAATTAAATTTATGATATCTATCGTGTAATATTAATATTAAATATAGTATTCATTATTAATATGTGATAATGTTTTGTTAAATTTTATTCAATTAATTATTCAAATTTATTTTTATTTTTCATGTCCATGTTAAGTAAACATTTAAGGCTCTCAGAACCATCCAAGTGCCTCGCACTGTGTAAACATTTAAGAAAGAATGGGTGTGGTAGTAAACATTTAAGAAAGAATGGGTGTGGCAGGATTTACGTACGTTAAGTACTTAATAATAATAAAAAATAGACAAACCTTGGATACGTTGGCATATCAAACATTGGCATAAATTTAGCTAGCAGAAAATGCTAAGAAAAAACATTCAAACTAAGAAAAACATTCGAACTAATGCTAGCATTAATTCAGCTTCAAGAAATGCATAAAAAAATATATGATTCAAAAAGACGGTATACTATCAAAAAGTTTGGATATGCTCACATATAAAACATTGGGAATAGCGAAGCTGGCAATAAGACCTCCAATCTGTTATCCAATCAAATCAGATCATGACATGCATGGTACTTTTTATTATATAAAAAGAAATGTTTTTTGTTCCCTAGTTCCAACATTAGATATTCTGTAAATATTTATGATCAACAGACAAATTAATACTAGATCAACGAATTATCGATTGCTATAGTCCCTACGGCAAAGACTAATAATACCAAACTACATAATAATACATTAAATGTATTATCATAAAACAATAGAGTTTTTTATAAGATTAAACTATCAAAATTTATTATCCTTGTTTATGGGTTATATGAACATAAATACTTGTCCAAATATAGAAATTTATATAGATTAAACTTATAAAAAATGATATGTAATTAGTACAATTAACATAAAACTAATATAATAATTTATTGTTTTATGTATTTAATTTCACTTATTTTTTAAATTAACAATCATCCTTGCCATCATCAATTTAAAACTTTTCTTTATTAAAATTTATTAAAAATGTATTACTATATCTCTATTTATTACATTAATATATTTATTTTTATATTTATTACATTAATATATTTATTACAATAGCTCAACATTTCCCTGTAATAAACTCTGGAACAAATGTATCTCGATTTATTATATATTTTAATATAATAAACTCTAGAACACCTCTTTAGGTACAATTAATGTATCTTTATTTATTATATTTTAATCTATTTTATTTATTACATTAATATATTTATTGGTTTATTATGGTACCAAAAACTAATAAAAACTTTAAATTATCAGTAACATTGGGCTTCACCTTGTTGATCTCTTATTAGGTTCAGTCATAAAGATTTCTTTTTAATTGTGAAAAATAGAGTCAATATATTATAGATATTGGAGGATGTGGGTATCATGTGGTTTATAGGCATTGGGGGATCTAGTAAAAATAAGGATTTATTTTATTAAAAAGTATATTGGGAGGGGGTTCAACAAAATGATTTTTGGAGATATTTATCAATACCTAGTAAAAATAGGGATATTCTTTAATATCCCACAAAAGAAGGTGTTATGTCATAGGTTTACCAAACTAAAACTGGAGAAAATGGAGTCATGTAAGTTTAAGAAAACAACAAATATCGAATAGACTTAGTTCCATTCAAAATCGTGCCACTAATCAATCTTATATATGTACACTAAACAATCTTACTGTGGAGGTTCCTGCTATAACAAAGTTGTACAAACATTATTTAACAAAATTTTGTAAAATCTATTTTTTTTCACAGAGGATGGTTGTCCTCAAAACCATCATCATGGTGATCGTAATATGGCCCAAGGATTATAGGAGGATGATTAGAATAATAGAGTAGTAACCAATTTATGCCATGGAAAAATGGGTGTTGCTTAATTTCAATCACCCCTCCATTATATGTCAGTCGTAGCTTTAGATCTTTCATCATCAAATGCTTGATGAAATCGTTTGCAGCAAAGCTTACCAACACGAATTCAGAAAACTTAATAGGCTTCTCGAAATCATTTGGTCCCCTGAAGGTTGTCTTTCCGAAGAGAAGTTTGTATATAAATATACAAAAATCCCACCAGTCCACACTACTTCCATAGCCTTTGCCTTAAATCATCTCTAGAGCCAAATACTCATACTTTTCTACAATTGGCATCAAATGGGAAGTCGTAGGTTTTGCCTGAATATTGCATGGAATATTGGTCATCTCTTTATCACGTAGAATGAATCTTGATTATTTCATTTCTTTCATTCTTCTTTATTATTGAATTGCTATCAAAATTCGAAATTGGTTCAAGAAGTGCATTTTGAAGTAGCTTAGCCTGAGATTGGTTGTTGGGTACGTTACTGTTGCCACTTGTACTTCTCCTAAAGTTTATGCCACTTTGTATCATCAATTAGTTGGTAACCTCTTATATTTGACTCATAATCATCCTGATATTTCCTTTGTTGTTGGTCTTGTTTCCTAGTATATGAAAACACCCCATGAAAGCCATTCCAAAGCAACTAAAAGTATACTTCAGTATGTTTGGGTGCAGTACAGTTTCAAATACATTACATTTTAGGGGGTCTCCTTTGTTGGTTGGTTTCATGGATTCTAATTGGGCCGACAACCCTGATGATAAAAATTCTAATGTGGGTTATGTTTTCAACCTATGTTTTGGACATGTCACTTGGGCTTGTAGGAAACAACAGACTAATTCTCTTTCTTCAGCAGAAGTAGAGTATCGAGCAATGGTTAATGCAAGTCAAGAATCATTGTGGCTTCAACAAATCTTTTTCATAGTTTGGATTACAGCAACAACATTTGACCACCCTCTAGTGCAACAATCAAAGTGTCATCAAGTTTTCCAAAGTATAGTTCAATATTAATGAAACAAACACATCAAGCTACACATGCAATTCATCAAAAAGCTCATTCATGATTGAGTTATTAAAGTTCTCTTTTTCCCTATAGAATATCAGGTCACAAACATGTTCACAAAGTCTCTAACAGAAGCGAAGATTTTCAAATTTTGATCTATGTTAGGAGTTCAGGAAGTTGTCATTAAGAGGGGATAGGCTCTAATGCCTCCTTCCTTTTCCTATTTTGTTTCCCTTGTAAATCCTTCAAGCCTATCCCAAATTGTTCTTAAGGGGTGATGTTAGGATATTTAAACACTAAGGAGTTAGTTAAGATCAACTTGGTCTAATGTGTCATTAGGTTAGAGTGTGTTTCTTACTATGTTTCTTTAGTATGCATTTGTAATCTGACGATGATGATATGTTCCCAACATAGAGTGATCTGAGGGATCATATTCTCCTCGATCTTAGAATCTACATTGATATATGTATTAGCACCTGATTGGTCCATGTTAGATATTTAAAGAGCATGAAGAGTCATTTTCCGATGATTAAATGCGAGAAATTCTCTTGTAATATTTATCTTTTGCAGCATGAATAAATTGCCTCAAGTGACCACATTAGCTAGGTCCATGGATGTTCCCCCACATGAATTTTACCACGTAAAAACATAGATGTGTTAATCTTTGATTTGGTTGTGTTATTCTTTAATAAATAAATAAATAATTGATGATGGCAAGGATGTAATAATGTTAATTATTAATTTAAGAAATCAGTGAAATTAAATACATAAAACAATAAATTATTATATTTGTTTTTGTTAATTACACTAATTACATATATTTTTGATAAATTTAATATATATATATATATATATATATATATATATATATATATATTTGGATAAGTATTTATGTTACATATAACCATTAAACAAGGATAATAAACTTTGAAACAAGGATAATATATTATTTTTGTTAATTACATTAATTAGATATTTTTTTGATAAATTTAATATATATATATATATTTCTATTTTTTTATAAGTATTTATGTTACATATAACCATTAAACAAGGATAATAAACTTTGAAACGAGGATAATAAATTCGTTTTTGTTAATTACATTAATTACATATATTTTTGATAAATTTAATATATACATATTTCTATTTTTGGATAAGTATTTATGATGATGATGATGATTAACGTCCACTAAGATCTAATTGGTCTATCAGACCTTAAGAGGGTAAGTGATTACTTGTGATTCTTTAGAATTTTGTTT